>ML783168.1:410029-420987 GCA_009831015.1 Picea engelmannii | reverse complement strand
ATCCTAAACGTCCAATCAAGTCTTTGTTCGAAATCACTGAAGCCTTCAGTCCGATCATCAAGATTATCAAGTCCATAACCGACAAGTCGTCGAAGACCTCTGGGTAGTGCAGTCGTACACTCATATTACACTCCTACCCGAGTGTAGAAGATTTTGAAGTTGTTGTTCGAGCTCTGAAGTACAGCCATCAGGCCGAATCAGCTTCTGGGAGATGGATACTTTATATGTATATCTTTCTAATTTCGAGATGTAGCTCCGCTGTGTATTATTTGCGGCTACTCTTCATAGGTATTTGACATGGATCTACAGTGTATTTTATTGGTAGCCATGGTTCTATTTTATCCCGAGCATGGGTGTGCCCGCCTCGGTGAGACATTTGTTATTTTGCAGACGGCACCTCCTGATTCTTGATCCTTGGGCTCACTCATTCAACACATCAGTACAGATTGGTAAAAGATTGGTAATGTATTTCGGCCATCAGATGCTCTTCTGACCTCACACATTAGGGGGCATCTGTTATAACCCTAAATTGCACCACACATGCTTACCTGGCATCAGGCCAACTCATATCCCTTCTTTGCCAAAAAACTACTAAACAACTCTTCTAAAAACTCCATTTTTAAAAAGTACACGCTAGCTGGCCCACTATAGCCCGCGTGTATCCAAAAGAAAATGCTAACAAGCCCACTACAGCCCGTGTTTACCTTCAGAATCACAAAAAAACGGAAAGTTTCCGACGGGACAAAAAGCTATGGGTTAGTTAACTAAAACTCCCGTCCATGCATGGCCGAGAGTTCGTCCAAAACCCTAGCTCCTTCTAGCCTATAAAAGAAGGGGTAGGGGTACTATTTGGAGGGAAAAAAGATAGCAAAGAAACTCTGCCCAATTGTCAAATCCATTTGTCCCAACCCTTTAGCCTTTCCTCAAAGCCTAAGAAGAATTCAAGCAAAGCAGTTGGAGGACAAAGAAGAGGAGGAGCCTAGGATCAGGATCAAGGAACGGTGGCCAGTCTCAACATTGATTGTAAGTTGAGTCATTTTGAATATAATAAAAGAATACTTTTCCCGTCCCAATGCATGAGTTGTTTATGATTTGTGCAATTTATGCTTAATTTTTAACCCTCAAGTAGAAAAATAGCATGCATGCGTAGTGTTTTGTCTTGATTATAGGTTAACTTTGGAAGGAGCAGCGTAAGCAAGCGGACAAAGCGCAACAGAGGATCTACACCAAACATCAGTAAAAAGGTTAGTAGGTCATTTCCATGTTTGTATGTGAAAAAGGGTTTTAAGTTTTGGGGTGGTAGGTCAAAAGTGATTTCTTTAAGGTCATGATCTGCATGCAAGTCTAACCCTAGCTTGCTAGTCCGTAGGGTATTATTTCTCAACAACAAACCCCTTCAACAGTTATGCAACAATTTCCATTTTATTCGGTAACAGAAATATGTACATTACCTTTTATAACAAAGAGGTTCATTAATTCCAACATCCACATAGATTCAGTCATCCCATAGTATTTTAGCAGGTTATAGTTATATTTACAAGCTAGGGGAAATATGGGTATTACAACCGGATTTTTGATGGATACGCCAGATAAAGGGAGTCACTGGTTGTTTGAATGTTCCGGTATATATGGGGATACGTCGATATTTTTGGGTCGTTGGCCAAGTCCGACGTCAGCGGACCAACGACCTTCTAATATTTTTTCTTTGTTTTATCCAACGCTCATTGGGCATTTGCGTGGTGCCACGTGGGGCCTTGTGATTGGGCCTCATGACACCCTACCATTCATCGAGTTTGCCCAGTCATCGAGCCTGCGTTTCGTCTAGTCATCAGTTGAGTGGGTGTCAAATCTCATGCTACCATGTGGTGGCTCTTGGGTGATGCCATGTGGCACTTAGGGTGCCACATGGCATGTTTCTATTGGCCCATTTGGCAGCGCAAAATGACAAAAATAGGTGACACATGGCATCTTGTGGTGCAACCATGTCACCTTGATATCAGCTTGTATGGATTGGTGATGATGTCATATGTACGGACATGTTGACTTTGACTGGGTTGACCAAAACTTTGACTGGCCATAACTTCTTCGTTCAGACTATGTTTGAGGTGTCATTTGCACCGTTGGAAAGATTGTGACGAGCACTTTGACTTGCCACTATTTTTAACTGAGATTTGAGGACTTGAATTTTTTCCCTTTTAAATCTTCCTAGATCAAGAAGGATACTTGAATTTTTTCCCTTTTAAATCTTCCTAAATCAAGAAGGATGGTTGCTCATCATTGACAGAGAAATGAGGACATGCAACAAGATAACATCCTGGGTGGACAGTTCTTAAGTCGAATGCTGGAGAGCCATGATGGCATGCAAAGCCACTAGCCAAGAGATGCGTTGGTTCAACTCTTCCATGCTAAATTTCAAATCCACCACCTCGTTGTGAACTTCAAAGACACGTTGCATAAGCTCTTCCTTGGAGCAGGAATTTCACAGAGTGGAGTGTGCAGCCCAAAACTCTTCCAATGCAACAGGAGAGGAACCCGAGGGAGAGAAAATACCTCGTGAAGTAGGTGAACCAACATGAGAAACACTGCGAACATGGGAAATTGTCAATGGAACAGGGGCAGGCCGACTTCCATCACCTATGGCTTCATAGTTCACTTCATACCACTCGACTCTAAATCCTCGAGTCATTGCATCTTCTTGCATGTTCAATGCCCTGTTCTCATCTGCATTATGGATTGTTGAATCTGTAGTCACTCACTTGAGGAAATTAGATGAGACCGCCACTTCTACAATCTTCCTGTCCATCCTCTAATGAGAGTTACCACCTCGATGTGATCTACCTCTCTCTCGAATTCTTGGCATGAGGTTAGCAAAGGTTCCGACGATACCTCTAAAGGAGAATATTAGTTTGCCAAACTCGAGCATGTGAACAGAAGTAATGCCAGCCAGAGGAAACCAAGCGCACACATAACCTCCTCCCCTTGTCACTTTCCCATATTAGTCTGCCAAACTCGAGCATGTGAACAGAAGTAATTCCAGCCAGAGGAAACCAAGCGCACACATAACCTCCTCCCCTTGTCACTTTCCCATATAACAAGGCGAGTAATGCATGCAATGCCTACTAAGTTAAAAAGTCATATGGTTTCCATGTGTAGTTCCAGCGAAAATAAGTTATGAATCTGGGCGGGAAAATGAAGTTCGAACCAGGGATTCGAAGGCGAGCCAGACGTCCATGGAATCCCTGATCTGCCTTGCCTCCCTCCTGTTTTCATTACTTGCTGTTCACTTGAGCTTTTCGCTGCCTTATTCTCCATCATTAGAGCTGTACTTTTATAGGGTGGAGAGACCTTACATGACTGTTTCTGTGGAGCCTGACATAGCCTGTTTTTATACTGCCCAACACAGTTCACCATAGTAGCACCAGTTTTTTAATACATCGAGATTCCGTCTTTGGGGGTCGTTATCATAGTGCCTGGCCACTTGTCTTAGATCCAGCGTACAGCTTTTGCCCTTGGACCGGCTTCTGTTCCTACCGACCGGACCATCCTTTTCAAACTCTCATTAGCGATTGGGAACTGTATCCCAGTCATCTAGTATTTGTTTTTTGCAGTGTGGCTGACTTCCTTAGACAGCCACTGTCTTTTTTGCTTCTGTCTCCCCTTCCACTGTCTCCCTTTCCATCTCAGACACGAAAGGAGCCTCGTATCACTCTCTTACCCACTGACCTTCTTTTTAATCTTAACCTAGTTGTTACAGGCCGTTAGATCTCCATCAGTAAAACCTCCTTTCACCTGAGGCAGGGCCTCCTCTGCTACTATCAACCCACTGGAACAGGCATAGTCCTTACCCTGTGGATCTTAGTGGGCCTCCTGTGGTCCCCAGTCATCTCCCTTTTACAATGGATGGATTGACCAACTCTTTTCTGAACCCATCCGATGAACTTATTTGGAAGCAGGTTGGCTTTTTCGAGCAAGTGGACTCCCTGGAAAGAAGGAATCCGACCCTTCCTCCTAAGCCTTTTCCCCTTTGTCAGGCATCTGCCTCTGATGCTCCTGCTGTGAAATCTCTTCCCGCTCAAAACACTGCTCCTCTCCTGAGATCTACTTCTTCTTTTTCGGTCGGGACCCTCCCTATTCACTCCTCTTTTCTCTCCGAGTCTGAGATCCCAAGGATTCCTCCAGTCACTCACCAAGTGGCTCCCCACAGTCGCAAGGCATGGAAGTCTAATAGAAAAACAAAGAGATTGGTCCTAGGATATGGGGTAGGATTGGATAATCTCTCCAAGATGTCCCTTTGTGCTTTGGTAGGCCGCATCTCCTACAAATCTTTGAATCCTCCTCCCCTTGAGGACTGGATATTGACTGCTTGGGCACCTCTTATAGGCTACTGTCCTGAAGTAATGTATCTTAAAAAAGGTTGGCTCTGCTTCCTGTGCAGAACCCCTGAAGATGCCTCGCTGCTCTTATCATCTACTTGGGTTTTCGGGGGCAGCAGCCTTATGCTTAAGCGATGGAGAATGGCTTTCAACCCTGACTCAGACTATTTTCAGTTCAGGCACTTATGGGTGCTCCTTCCGGGACTTTCCCTCCATTTCTGGACAAAAGAAGCTATAAGAGCTATAGGGGACTCCTTGGGAAAGTTCATTGATTTTGACTCTGCTTCCTTCACTGGCTCCGCGAGGAAAATGGGCAGGGTTCTAGTTGAGATCGACATCACGGTGGGTCTGCCTGAGAAGCTGGAGATTGATTGGAGAGGTCGAAAGTTCCTCCAGACCCTGGATTACCTCGGTATACCCTTTCGCTGCAACAACTGCCGAGAAACTGGACATCTCCGCCGGAACTGTCCATGTAAGTCCGGGATCCTCCTTACTGAAGAAGCTGATTTGCACCTTAATCCTCCGGACTCCATGATTCCTGATCCATCACTTTAGCACTTGTTTTTTCCCCCGGTTCCTCCCTCCCCTCCCTCTCCTGGCCACCCTGAACCTTTAACAACCAAAATCTTTCACCTTTGTCCTTCCCTCTATAACACACTCTCTACACTTGAAAGGGAGACCTTAAACCGGTCCCATTAGCTCATAGATCCCCTCCCCTCTTCCACTGATCTTGTGATAGAGCTCTCAGATCCCCTTACATCTTCCCACGCTCCAGTTGTAGAGATTATACAGACACCCTCTACACAGCGCCCTTCTCTTGGTTCCCCTCGTCCAACCTCCAATCCCACTCAACCATCATCTGAACACATTCCCCCCACTAATCATCTACCCCTTTCACAACTTTCACCTACAGCACTAGTGACCGATCTGCCTGGAACACCATCTCCTATCCTGGGACCGTCGGACTCATCAACCCCACTCCCGGGCTATAGCCAGCTGTTAGAAAATATTGACTCATTGATGTCGGCTCTGGGCTCTGCGGCCCCTTCTTCTTACCTGCCGGATTCCTCATCACAGTTACAAGCATTCAGGGGAAAGGAGCTCATTTTGGGTTCTGCCACGGAGGGAGCAACTTCATCTCAACTTTCAACTAAAGACCAGAGGTCATTTGCTTGGTCGCGCGGACTGGGGGTAGAGTTATCTCCTCTTCAAACCAGAAGCTCTAGAAAAAAGAAAGCAGTCATAGACACCCTACAGTCGACTTCTACTGAGACTTCACTCTTGGAAAAGGCCCCCCTTAGAGCGTTGAAGGCTAAAGCACGTTCTAAATGATAGTGCTTTCTTTGAATGTGAGAGGTATCGGAGGTTTACTCAAAAAGGCCTCCTTACGTAAGCTGCTTATTGACACAAATCCAAACATCTTGCTCCTCCAAGAGACTCTATCGCCAGATCATATTTCAAGAGATTTTGTTCACTCTCTCTGTCCTTCTTGGATTTCTGTTGCCGCTAGCTCCATCGGCAATTCAGGAGGTTTGTTGGCAGCCTGGGATCCAGTTATCTTTGACTTGGTCCCCTACATCACCTGTGGAGGCATATTGTTGCTGGGTCGATGCCTAGCTACCGATCAAGAGATTGCACTGTTAAACGTTTATGGTCCCTGCTTGGACAGGCATAATTTTTGGACGCGCCTTGCAGCTAGCGGCATTCTCGCCATCCCCAACCTCATCCTCGGGGGGGATTTAAACATAATTCTCTCAGCCGATGAGCACTGGGGAGGTATTACTTCGCCCACTTCAGAAGGTACTTTCTACAGGAATCTCTTCTCGTCTTTCAATCTCATTGATATTCTCCCAAACTGTATTGTCCCTACCTGGCGAAATGGCCGCTCCGGGGATGAGGCCATTGCAGGTAGACTTGACCGTTTCTTAATCTCTGGTAACTTCCTATCATCAGCAGCCTTCCCAACCTCGTGGGTGTAGTATCCGTACTTCTCCGACCACGCCCCCATCCTCTTACAGCTGAACCGTCCACTACATCCAATCACTTACCCTTTTAAATTCAATCTTCACTGGCTAGATTCTGCCGATTACTCCGATCTGGTTCATTCAACCTGGACTGACCCACAATTTCTGCTAGAGTGCAACCCACAACAGCGCCTACACTAGAAACTTAAGGAGTTAAAAGCTCGTACAAAGAATTGGAGCTTACAAAAAAAGAAATCGGAGGTGGCTCAACTCACTTTTCTTGAGGCGGAAATAAAAAGGCTTTTACACCTTTCAACAGCTGCAGCCTTTTCCTATGAAAATGCCACTTCCTTAAAAGAGTTTGAACAGCGGAGAATGCACATTTTGCGAGAAGATGAGAAGTCCTGGCGTCTCCGTAGCCGAGCGACCTGGCTCAAATGGGGCGATTCAAACTCTAAATTTTTTCATAATCTGGCCAGTTACAACAGGCAGAGAAAACATATTTGGTCTATACAAAATGAGGCAAAGGAGAAGCTCCGGGGCCAAGAGGACATCAAGGCGGAGGCAGTTTTATTTTTCAAAAAGTTATTCAGGGGAGCCGACAGTCCACTACTTCAACAGGTTGATACCGCAAGCCTCTATCCAAGGTTAGTTTCGGACTTTGAAGCCTCTGATCTTTTCAGGCCTGTTACACTCTTGGAGCTAAAGCTTATTCTTTTACAATTCAAAAAGGAGAGGAGTCCGGGGCCTGACGGCTGGACGTCAGAGTTCTTCACCCACTTTTTCGATCTAGTTGGGCCGGACCTCCTACTGATGGTCGAAGACACTCGCTCCAAAGGCTTGATCTCCAAAAACACAAACTCCACCTTTCTGGTTCTGATTCCCAAAGAAAACAATGTTGTCTCTTTTAATGATTACAGACCTATCTCCCTTTGTAATCTTATTTATAAATTGGTTTCTAAAGTCATTTCCAATCGCATGAAACCTTTCCTGGTTAGGGGCCTCTCAGCGGAACAGCTTGGTTTTCTAAAAGGCAGGAGAATTCAAGATGCCATTGCTACGGCACATGAGTGCATCCACTCTATCAAACAGAAAAAATTAAAGGCCTTAATTATGAAAATTGATCTCAAAAAGGCCTTTGACTGTATTGACTGGAACTACTTGAGACTAATCCTACATGCAGCGGGATTTGGTGAAAAGTTTACTGCTTGGATCCTGGCTTGTGTTACAAGTGCCAATTTTGCGGTGCTCATAAACGGGGAGGCGACTAGTTTTTTCAACAGCGAAAGGGGTCTCCGACAGGGATGCCCACTTTCCCCCTACCTCTTCATTCTTGTTATGGAAAGTCTCAGCTTACTCCTCTCAAAATCCATTGCCGAACATGAGATCTCTGGTTTAAAGGTTTCAAAACTCATCAACATTCTTCATCTTATGTTCGTAGACGATATTCTCTTATTATCAAGAGCTGAGATGCCCGTTTGGATTGTTATTTTGGATTTACTGCAAGTCTTCTGCACTGTCACTGAATTGTCCATCAACCCCTCAAAGTCCTCGGTCCATTATTGGGGGATTTCTAAGGCTGAGCTCTTGCTGCTCAAAAGCTCCATACCATACTCCTCCTTTGATTTAAAAGAGGGCTTCTGTTACCTGGGTTATAGGCTGAAGCCGAGAGCCTCCACACCTGCAGATTGGAGCTGGCTCGTGGCAATTTTCGAGAGGAAGATAAGTTTTTGGTGCAACAAGTGGCTGTCCCTGGGTGGACGTTTCATCCTAGTCAAATCTGTGCTGGAAGGGCTGGCTGTCTACTGGATGTGCCTAGAGCGGATCCCAAATAAAATTATTATTCTTTTCCGAAGACTTTCTTGCAATTTCATCTGGAATGATCATGTTGATAGCCATCGTTTTCACCTTTGCAAATGGCAATCCATTTACAAACCCCGCAAGGCTGGAGGGTGGGGGTTAAAGAACCTATCTACCTTCAACACTGCTTTATTAGCTTGTTCTTTTTGGAGAGGAGTTTCACATGGCAGCATTTGGCAGAAAGTCGTTTTTGATAAGTATCTGGGCTCACTACCTATCCATCTTTGGTTGAGAAGACCGTCTCTTGTGCTGCAACGAGCCTCTCCCTTTTGGAAGGGACTCATCTCCGCTTCTCCAGTGGTTATTCACTGGCTTCGTTGGAAGCCCGACAATGGTTCTAAAATCTTACTCGGCAAGGATAAGATCCTTGGGTTGGAGAACCTCTCCATCCTCTCGACACCGCTCAGATCCCATCTCGCTCTTAAAAGCCTTGGTTGTCTGGCTCAGGTCAAGGTGTCATCTAATACGGGATTACTTCGAGACCGCTGGATTACTAGCAGTGAACTTCAACTTCCCTTTCCGTTGGCTAGGGAATGGGACAACTACACTCTTGCTCTTAGTGCGGCTGGAATCTCACTCTTTGACTGTCCGGACTCTCTTCTGTGGGCTGGGGGTGATGGATCGGGCGTCCTAACTGTCAAAAACGCCTATTCAGCTCTCCACCACATTGACGACTGCAGTGATGAGATCTCGTGGCTTTTTTCCATTTGGAATTGGTCCATTCCACTTAAGATAAAATTCTTTGTTTGGCTGTGTATCAAGGAGAGGCCGCTCACCTGGGAAGCGCTCCAAAAAAGAGGCTGGCAGGGGCCTGGCCGTTGCCCTCTGTGCAATTCAGCTACTGAGAACATAAATCACCTACTAATACATTGCAACTTCATTGTGAATGTATGGTCAAACATTTTACAGCCTTGGTCTCCTTCTCTTATTTGGAAGAGCGACACTGTCTCCGCTTGTTTTGCTGCCTGGCAAATTCACAAAACAGCTCCTTTTTCCTTGGCTGCTCTTGCTTGCTGGTGGATCTGGATTGAGAGGAACCAGGTCATTTTTGAAGGGCGACCTCCCTCCTACCAATCTGTTCTCCACAGGATTCACTCCAATTTCAATTGGCAGCCATCCTCCATAAAGATGATCCACGCTAAAGCCATTGATTTCCATCTGATGGATGGCTCCACACTCGTTTGTTTTGATGGTGCAGCTCTTCAAAGTGGCCTCTGTTGTGGGGCAGGGGGCACACTCAAAACACATCAGTCTAGGACAACTTACTGGTTCCTAAATTGTGGATCGGGTTCCAACAACAAAGCCGAGTTACTGGGCCTTTGGGTTTCTCTATCCCTCTCAAATTTCTGGTCTTTAGACCACCTCTATGTACTGGGTGACTCGAAACTGATTATTGATTGGATAAATCAATCCAGCAAGCTTCATTCAGTTCACTTAGAAGGTTGGAAACGTGAAACGTGGATGCTAGCAAACAAGTTATCCGACATACAGTTCCGGCATATACACAGGATTCACAATAAGGCTGCGGATAAGCTATCTAAAAGGGCTCTCACTGGTGTTGTTGGAAGGCTCTCTGTCTCTCATTGCTCAAATGGAATTGAGAGTCAAATCTCCACTATTAATCTCTTCGAAGGTTAATGGCACAATTACTGTTGATGAGGTTCATAAAGCCGTGTTTCCATCGCTCCACTCCCGGCCGGTTTTGCTTTGTATTTCTTCTGCACACAGTTACAACTCTCCCAGTTCTTTCCCTCCTTATTAGATGAAAGGAGCCTATTGTTAGAGGGCGACCTCATAATGCAGTGATTCTCGTTTCAAATGGACCGATTTATCTGTAGTGGACAGCACGATGCATTCGTCTGGTCAACAACATGATCATTACAGCGTTGGAAATATTTTATGTAAACGATTTATACCTAATATAAATTCGAGGCAATTTTTCATGGAAAAAAAAGGCGAGTAATGCAGAGTTATTGCCACAATAACTAGAGTCTGGGTAGAATAATTTCCCATTTAATCCATCGTACCAGAGACCATATGCCTCTCGATCCTCTCACGCCCCAAGAGATAAGGGCCGTTATTACCCCAGCCTGCGACGAGACATGAAGCATCCGTCAAGTGTCCCCTTGGAGATTCGAGCTTCCAAGTGGCGAAGCGATCCCCTTCCAGCTGCATATATGAATTGTCACATTGACACCCCATTCGGGGGAGACTTAGTGAAGGCAGTAATTGTTATTCAATTAGTTTGTTAAAAAATATATATCTTTAATAGAATATTTAAATGTTATTTATTTAATTTTTATTTAATATTTAATTAGTTTTTTTTTTATGTCATGTTATTGTTGTCAATAAATTTCTTTTAACTGGTGAGAAGAAATATAGTTATCATTCTCTATCAATTCACTTTTTGCAAATGACATATTTAACTCTTTTTTTTCCAAGAAAAAATTGCTCAATTTTATAAGTATTATAAAACCTTTTACAAATTCGGTCTGCTCTGTACGCACAACCATGAAACAAGAATCGATAACAATCGAAAGCAGCCAAGAAAAACAGCAAAACACAAACTATGAAAAAAACTGTAGGTGTCAAAACGACAGTCGATCGGTGATGAGCAATCGATCTGGGCAATCCTGTCATTGCACCGATAACCAAAGGCCATCAAAACGAATGCTTGCAATCCTGTCAGGGCACCGATAACCAGAGGCCACCTTACATTCAAAACACAGTAAAGGTGGAGGTGGAGCTCTCGATCCCATTG
>ML783168.1:380526-396793 GCA_009831015.1 Picea engelmannii | reverse complement strand
ATTTAGTTTTTGTTTAATTCTTGTTAGTATCTTTGTTGTTTTCTTTCTAACCTTTTACCATACAGCTGTCATGACTAGCAGATCCCAACTAGGCATGTAAGCACTCACTTTTTGCTCATCAAACGACGAAAAGAGTGCAAACAATATGGTCAAGGTATGCATAATGAGATGAATGAGTTTGGACTCATTAGGGTTATCTATAATGGGCACATTTCTTTGTAAGGGGACATGATCATGAAGAAGTTCATATTAGCTCGCCACATGGGTTGAGGAAGAAAGTATGACACAAACTTCAACCCTTCACTAGTTGCCCTTTATATTTCATGATATAGGTCACATCCCACTTTCTTCTATGTTTGATTTCTATGAATTCTTTGAATCATTCAATGCACGTTTGATTGAATTCTTATGTGGCACACTGCATGGAATTACAAGTATTAATGAGTGCATTCTAGTTGATAGTGGTCAGTTTTATATGCTAAATGTATGCATGGTATTTATGGAATTATAATTTATAAATCTATAAGATGTAACTAAAAGTTATAAGATGTAACTAAAAGTTTATTTTGAAAAATAAATTATATATATATATATAGTATGCATTTCTACTTGGAAATTATATGCATTTTATATTATTTTATTGGGAGAATTATTAGAAAGGGACAAAGAGGGAAACTTGGCATGCATTTGATTTTATATTTTTGGAGAAAATAAAGAAGGTTAAATGAGGATTGTTAAGGCTCTATCATAACCTCCCTACTTCAGGATACCTAGGAGTTATTTAATTGATGTATGTGGGCATAGTATTTGAATAAGACCCTTTAGATAGTAGTGGCTAGTTATCTATTGTAAAAGGGTACTCTTTATTAAATAAGGCCCACAAGGTAGTTGGTACTCATTAATGATGGGACCACAAGTAGTTAGGGTTTTTCTATTGAGAATATATTTAAAGAGATGTAAGGCTATGAGATGTTTTGTTGAGTATTATTGTATTTAGATCTCTTCTAGTGAAAGGTTTCCCCACCGTAAGAGGCAAGTGAACATTTCTTTTTTTCTTTAGATTATCATAATACGAGGGTATATTTCACATATTTCATATTGTTCATCTTGTGTATATGGTTTTCTACATTTATAACCTTTGTATACCTAATTTGTGTTCCAACTCTGAGGGTTAAGGAACACTACAAGTGATATCAAAGCTCTTTCTTGAGCCAGCATGCCTCCGAATTTTAGAATTTATTTTTAGGCTAGAGATGTATTTCAATGTTTATGAATAACACACAAAACTATTGTTTGTTGGGTAAATATGTGATTGGGGAAGGATACATGCAAATATACAAGTTATGTCACATGGTTGGACACCCTTGTAACCTTTGTTGGTACCACTACGAGTAGAAATGTATTAGACAACACATGTATATGGAATTTCCTTATACATACTCTAGGGTATATCATGAGTCCTTTTGGTGCACCTAAAACTAGCCTTACATAAAGTTGTGGCCATCTTATTTCAATAGTACACCAAAAAACACACTCAGGGATATCACTCTCACATGCGAGGGAATCATGTAGTACAAATAAGGGTATGATAAACCCTCCTTAATTAGTGTTGCAAAATATTTGGTTGAGTATTAATGCTGGAAATCCTTCAGTATATCAAAGAGATCTATAATTTAACACTCCTTTGTCCTTAGGACCCTACAAACTCCAACATTTGTAGTCTACCAATGGAATTCCTACGTCTTTGCATCTAGAAGGAATTTGAGAATTATGTTAGTACAATAATACTCAATTGGGATTGATACTCTGTTGACGGGCATAAGTAAACACTCGTCAACTAGAAGGGAAAGTATGGTCAGAGGTTGTCTAAGTAACCTATGTCGTTTGAAATAACTTACCCTGATGGGTTTTACGGCTCCATTAACCGATAGAGGTATCTAAACTAAAAAAATTTACTAACTCTTGATAAACAAAAATCTACTATATACATTCACTATTGTATTTACATTAAATATATATTAATAAATCCTAGAAACGTTTAATTACAAAATCTCCAATACATATATATGTACAAGGTTTATATAAAACCTTGTAAAACTAAAATTTCACTTTTGGAAACATAACTCAATATACATATACAAAATCCTAAAACTAATTACTAATTTAATTAAAAAAATCAATATACATATACAAAATCCTAAAACTAATTACTAATTTAATTAAAAAAAATCAAACTAAGAAAAATGAATGAATGCAAATATATAAAGCCTTGTGAAACTAAAATTTCACTATTGGAAACATAACTCAATATACATATACAAAATCCTAAAACTAATTACTAATTTAATTTTAAAAAATCAAACTAAGAAAAAGGAATGAATGCAAATTATAATGTTTTAACTTAAATGGGCAAAGCGCTTTAATTTTAAAAGTTAATTCTTATTCATTCAGAAAAAAATAACTAAACTAAAATAATTAAAGAAAACTAATCATCAACCAAAAGAAAGTTATGATTATTCCTTCATGTGTAATATTTTCTCCAACAACCTGTCTGCAAAGAGGAATCTATGGCAAGCAATTTACTTAGTAGCAAGACTTATGGTATTACCCAAAGAAATCTAGGCAATTGAGTAATTGATATGTCATTTATAAAACTATGATTATTCCTTCATGTGTAATATTTTCTCTAACAACCTGTCTACCAAAGAGGAATCTATGGCAAGCAATTTACTTAGTAGTAAAACTGATGGTATTACCCAAAGAAATCCAGGCAATTGAGTAATTGATATGTCATTTATAAAACATAAAGACAATTCAAAATCAGACCCATTATGACAGTTTATGAACCAATATGCCAGGAGGGAAATAATTCCATCCAACTAATTGATTATAACAAATTCAAAATATTTGAATCAACTCAAAATATTGAGATATTTTCCTTACAATTGAAATATCATATGGATCTAAATAAATCGGAATAATATACTATTGTTTATAAAACAAAAATGACATGAACGAAATGAAAACATAAAATCATGTATTGATAAAACATATCAAAGCTAATTTAATCAACACACATTTGAGCTTAGAAGAATATGAAATTAGATGACCAATAGAATAATCATACCAAAACATTTTACTGATAGGACAAAAGCCACTGAGAAAAACGTGTATTCATATTCTCCTTCAAAATAAACTTTAGTCCATGGTCCCAAAATTCCAATCGTGTCTCATTTCAAAATAACACAAGTATTTAAAAAAAACAACGATCGACTCTCATATCCATAGGATAGAGATAGATATTTTCAAAAATAGAATAGTTGAGAAATTAAATCCTAATCTAAGTCATAATAACAATATTCATAACAAGTTTATAAAAAGTTTGTTACAATAATAAAAAATAGATCGCAAACTATTTGAAGATAAAGTCTATTACTAATCAAAAGAAAACCAACATCTATGATTTTCACTGGCTAAACAATGCATATAACATCCATTAGTTAGTTTGGAGACCTGAAAAAATAAAAATAAAATAATAATAAAAAAAATAGAACTCTTATTAACTAAATTAAGACTAGCTACTAGTCTAAAAAAACCAATAAAAAACAAATCAAAATAAAACAAACTCAACATAAATGAAACTAAATTTTGTTACCCAAATCAAACATTCGAGAATGTATAAGCATGAATTTTTTATCCAATAACAAGGTTGACATTTGTTGAATTTTTTATGATTATATCTCCATAATGTTTTGGCCTTTTACTTGCCCAAGATATGCATTTTTGTTCTTCAGCCTTTAGTTTCCTATCATCCTCTTCCAATTCTCTATTTTTCCTCATTACTTGATTTAGACACATTTGCAAATACAACACATTAATATAGTATCTTTGAACCCATGTCAAGCAATCATGCCAGTACTCAGGATCCAAATCCGAGATTGAATGTTGTTGGTCTGTCTTTAAGGATCTCTCTTGCAAAATTTTAGCTTTTAGATTAGCTTGTATGCCCAAAAATCGTTCACAATATCGAAGGAAAGGAGGTAGATTTGAGACAAAATCATACTAGGCATGAATGTCTTCTTCCCAGTTTCGGCTTACGTGTTCTGAGGAATCCTGATCCATTATAGTGATTGTTGGAATTGGGCTATGCTTTTGCCTATTTTTATTTCAAATCTTCCTGGATAGAACACAACCAACCCTCTTATTTCTAAAATCAATTTTTTAGGCTTGGTGTGATCGTTTCATTCTTTTTCTCTGTTCCTTAGATTTTTCTTCAATCACTGAATTCATAGGCCGTGACTGGTAATCAACATAATCTGATAATCTATCCTTTAAACTAGTCATGGCAGTTTTCAAAAGACCTCTTAGGAACAAACTCCTTCTTCCTTAGTGTCGTTTTCATTGCAGGTAAAGCACTGCTTTGATGATCGAATGACAAAATAAGATCTTTGTAGAGTTGAATTTCAATCTAAACTTCATGTGGAAGAGTCTGAGGAGGTAAAAGATCTTTAGCGTCCTGAGTAATGTTATTAGCAAGGTTGTTGTGCTGGGGTAAAAATTGATTTCTCACTAGGAAAATTTCCCAACTGTCCCCAACACTAACAATATGACAGTCAACTAGGGTTTGAATAAGACCGTGATGGAACAAAATGGTTTTAGGGTTTTGGTTTGGGCATATGGTTTTGGTAGATGAAACCCTAGGAAAACAATAAGTAAACGTATATGAAAAAAGAAAATCAGACCATAGCATCCCTCGCAGGTAATGAATTGTTTGACAATTAACAAGAGATCATGCCATTTGGTGTGAAAGCATTCCAATGGCATACCTTTTATATGATTGTTGGCACAGGGGTAGACCCAGGGTTCAATACTTTAACAGTGCACCAACAAAACCCTAACCACCGGGCCTTTCAGCAATACCTACGAAACAGACGAAGTCTCACCCAAGGTAGAGGCAGGGGTGGTTGTAGGACTCAAGTGTCTACAACCTAGATGGGACACAGATCTATGATTACAACACCTAACAGAGAACTTAGCAGTTAATATTCATCAGTATTTAACTCTTATTCACATCGCAGGTCAGAGCCCTAGTTACAGAGCAGCCCAGTATTCAACAAGATCTAATACAACCAAGAACTTAGCATATAGAAATAGATCATATCTAGCATTCATTCATATTACTAAGCACTAAGCTATTATATCATATGCATCTAACATATATCCCTGCACTAAGCATAAATCATATCAACAACATAGCAACTATAATGCACAAAGCAACCACAACATAGGATATACATGGTTCACCCCAGTGTGGGGCTACGTCCACCAACTCTTCTCTTCTTTATTGTCTTCTTTCAATCTTCTACAAGCACAGAGCCACAAGAACCCACTCCACATAGGACAGGAGATATGTGTGCACCTTGCCAAATCCTCCTTCCCCGAGCTAGGTTTAAGCACAAAGCCTTCTTACAATCACTTGCACTTAGCTCTACAAGTTCTTAACACATAGTATGCACGAAGCATCCACAACCGTTCGCACTTAGATCACTGGCCACATTACACATCTAGGTCTCTCTTACTTACATTGCCTAGCTTTCTATTTATACAATACAAAGGGGCCTAAACATGGGTAAACCCATGGGTCGACATCCCATACCCGTTACGTAAAACCTAAACCCAAAAATTCCCTAAGAAGGGGTCAAGATCCCATGATCTTCACTTCGCCTTGCACTCCACCTTCAACCAGCCTGTCGAAGTCCCAAAATTGGTCAAACGTGACCAAGATTCTCCAAAACTTGGTCAAGGGCCAACAGGCCCCCAACACTCACCTGTGACTCGTCCCGAGTCACTTTGATTTGGGTAACTCTACCTCAAATGCCTCGATTTTGGCTCAAGTTTCTTCAACATGTTGCTTCGCCAGAGCCTCCTGCTCGATGAACTCTTGAATAACCTTCTCCATCACAGGTCCTTCCAAGCATTGTTCCATTGTGGTGACCACTTGTTCCAGTTCTGCACCTCGTCCTTAAATCTCCTCAAAAAGTATGCAAGATGCATCCTGCATTGGCTGGAGTCGTTGGGTCACTTCCATGACCTTACTCTGTATGGCATGGACTTGTTGTTGAACCGTGCGCTATTCCTAGGATCATTTCATCCTCTCGACTGCTGATAGTGGCTTCAACTAAGCTTGCACCGTTGTTGCTTGATGCCTGACCTCTTGAAGTTGTGACTCTAGTGTCCTTAGTTCAAGGTTCTCTGTAAGGCGCTCGTAAGTCTGCACACTTCAACTGTTGAGTTGCTTACATTCTAAGCCCAATGCCTTGATTCTCTGGACTGCGCTTTGGGCAGTTTCTTCTCTCTAGTCTTGCACTTCCTGCGGAGTGCTTGACACTGCTTGTAAATACAGTTATGCTATCCTCTATTGGAGCTATTGAATGGCTTCAGCAAGCTTCCCTACTTGGCTTTCCACTTGGTCTTCTTCCATTTGTTCTCAGCCCGTCATAGAGAGAAGTGCTCTAGTGACTGCTTCTTTAACTCCAATCTGCTCTGCGAGTAGTTGTTCCTTCTCCTTCTAGATCTGCTCTCTATCCTCTGCAAACTTATCTTGGATGTCGTCTTTTTCCTATTGCACAACCTAGCATTGTTCTCTAGCTTCCTCTTTTTCTTGCTTTAAGGCCTTTATGGATTGTTCTTTTTCTTCCTGAACACAATGAAGGCGAGCTTCGGTCGCATCTGTTATTCGGCGTAGATGGGTAGGTTCATCTACCAAATATGTTCCTTCTGATGACAGGGGTGCAGTAGACACTCTGTGGCTGGAGTAGAGGGCTTGTTGTACCCCTTTCATCTCTACTTCAATTATTTCATACATGGTCTCTTGTTAAGCTTCATTGCACTATAAGATATCTTCTAAGGTATCTGAGACAGCGGCGATGATGAAATCTATGTCATCCATCATGAGCATTGTCTACATCTGTGGTTTAGTATCTTTGGACTTCTTCTACAATGTAGGTTTCATGGGGGAAACCTTTCTTTTCTTGGAGGTCTCAGCTTCGTCAATAAGATCCCTAGGCGGTGTTACTTTGCCTTGTTTATGCTTGTCTTCTTCTCATTTTTCTTCTTCTTTGTCGACTTCGTCATCACCTCCCCCTTCAGGTGAGTCTGAAGCAGTCTCTTCTGATGCGTTGTTCAAGTCTTGTACCTCTTCCTTTTTCTTCCTTCTGCTACTGTTGGGTGCATCATACTCTTCTCCAGTAACCACCAGACTTCCGATGAGGTCAGGTTCAGACAGTTTTCCTGGTAGACTGGTATAAGGAACTCTGCAGTCCATTCCTTAGTGATTTCTTCCATGTCCTCGTCTATGAGTTTATAGTAACTCTGCAGCTCTTCTTTGTGTTCGTCTTCACATGCAGTAATATAAATAAAATGTTTATCTGTGCAGAACTTCACAAATGGTTTGAATTTGTGCAGAGTGTTTGGCTTCATCCGAGGGAAAGACTCAATAGCCCTCTTCAACTGCAGGTAGTGGGTGTGGAACACTGCGTTTTATTTCCATTGTTTCACCATGTCACTCAAATACCAGAGTGTGGTGAACTTCGCAACTAAGGGTTCTGATGGCTCAATCTCATGGAAGGTCACACTTTTCGGCATTTCCCAAGCAATGAAAGCGATGAGGATCAACAACCAACTGAAGTGGAACTCATAGTCCTGATCCTGAACTTTGCGGTAGTCTTTCTCTAACTCGTTGACGAGGTAGCTCGCCCATTTCATTTGTAGCCCTTCCACACATTTTCCCATGAGATCAATAACGAACCCTCTGACCTATGTGGGTCTGTTCTTCCTTACTATATTACCAATGATCAACTAGAAGGCTAGGTGCACTGCGCCATTCTAAATGGAGGTTACCGTGTAGCCTCACTTCCCCTTTTCCACATCACCATAGGTATCTTTAATTTTCTGTGCCAAGGAGCGATCTGCAGCCTTCCTTGGATAAAATTCTTGTGGGTCTGGTCCTTGCATGCTTAATCTGGTGATATGATGTATCAGCGCCAGATCTACAATGATGCATTTGTCCAGCCACATATAACCGCCATGGAATCAAGACAACATGAGTTTAACGCACGTGTTAACCTCATGATTCCTTCCAAAGTGTGGTATCTTCATCACGTTTAAGATAGTGGACATCGTGATGTCCATAGTCCATGACTGGGAGATGATCTTTGAATTCTTCCCCTTGGTCCTGGTTAAGTACTTGTGTGGGGTGAGCATTCCATGGTTCTTGCGATCTCCCAAGTTGAAGTCATTGATCTTCAATGTCATGATTTGTCCTAATTGCAGTCCAACTACGTGTATCCCCTTCGAGCGGTATGCAGTGATCAAGGTGTAGTCGAAGTCCCTCGGGACACTATCACGGCTCACCGCACTAGCCAAAGGTGGGATATAATCAGGTAGGATAGAAGGGATGATCTTTGCATTCACCACATCATCACGATGCTTGGTTCATTTCTCTGTCACAGCTCGAGGTGGTCCATATCCACGAGCAGTCGATGGGGATGCTTGCAATCCTCTCGTCGACAAGGCTTGGACTCCTGTAGACATGACCTTCTCATCCATGAGGTCTATGAGGATCTCTTCGATGGATTTATTTACTTCGCTGAATTCACCCAACATGCATGCTCAAAATTAGGTATCATAGGTCGGTGATCAAATACTCAATTTAACAAAATGGGTGGTGAGGTTTCAAATAGGTACAGTGCAAAAGAAACTAGTTCTCTATGGGCTTGGATAATCACAATTGGAAAAATTGTTCTCGATGCAACACTCGATGGGATAAATAGAAAACGTCATAAAATACTCCTCCAATGGGAAGGAACGCCTCAATTAATGAAATTCCATCTGTTATGGCGCGGTCCCATTGATCTAGTGACGATCTTTCTAGCCATAACTATGGTTCGTGTCATTCTAGAGCATCGAGCTAACGTTCGGGATGCCTCCAATGGTCATATTTCTTCATCGTGGTGAAGTCCCAATCTTCGTTGTTCTGATATCCCGGTGAAGTTCCATTTATACAAGCCTTCCTTCTGTGAAGTCCTCCCTGGAACTTCCTGTAACTTTTCTAACTTTGCTTTCTTCTTGCTGAGCTTTCTGTCTTTCTTTCCTGTAATCTAAGTCATTGGTTTCCTCTTTCCATTATTGTTCTTATCTCCTCTTGGCATACTAGCTTCACACTATGGATGGTATTTCATAGGATTCGAGGGTAATACTTCTTCTTTTTCTGGGGTAGGTGCTCTACTCTCTTGTACAGACAGGTGTTTCCAGTCTTCCTGTGTTCTTTCAACTTCAACGTCCAGATATCTGGTCCTTAGTAGCTTCAACTGGTCCTCTTGTTCTTCCAGTACGTGTGTTTATTCTCCTAGCCATGAAATCCCTTAGTTCTTGTTTTTTCTGTTCTAGATCCTCCTCTTCTTGTTTCCTTCTGTTAGCGATCAAAATGCACTGGTATTTTTGAGAGTGTTTTCATCACTCTCTATTTGATTTATCATTTTCTTAAGTCTTTTGGCCAGTGTCTTAACCTTCATATTCTTCATCAAAGCTCTCATTGATCACTTTTGCCTAGAAATCCTTTGACTTTGCCCTCTTGACCTGCAATAAAAAATAAATTGGTAAGCCCTAGTCTATGCTTGGTGGATTTTCAAATATAAAAGATATTTATTTGTTTTTATAATTTTTAAATCTCATATTATAAAAAATGAGTGGTGTGTGCTTTAAAATTCCTAAGTCACATTAAAAATAAAATCTATTGCATATACTTAAGTCTAGAATCTCTAGAGTCAAGCTATAGGCCTAAGCTATCAATATACCAAACTCCTCTATGCCTAAGTCTACAGGCCTCTCAGGTTTTATGGCTTTTAAAAAAAAATTAGGGGACCCACATGCCCAATTCTCAAGTCAACACACAAAGCCAAGCGCAAGTGCCAAGCCCGATTATTTTCCACTTGTCTCATCAAATATGCTATGAGAGCATTTGTGTATATAAAGACAACAGTCTCTAATTTCCTGAGAGATATGGGATATGCTCCTTGAGTCATTTTTTTAAATGAAATGCAATTTGTCAGGTGCCAATTGATTATGCAAGAGTCAAAGAGCTAAATGTAGCTTCGATGTATACAATGATGTTCCCAAAATTCTCACCTATTCCATCATTTTCAGGCATGGATGTGTAGAGGGGGTGTGTTGCGGAACTTGCATAAGACCTACACGAGTGCTACCAAATCTCCTGAGAAGAGCTACACGGGTGCTACCAAATCTCCTGAGTAAAGCTACATGGGCGCTACCAAATCTCCTGAGTAGTGTAACCACAGTGTGCTACCCAATCTCCTGGGTGTTGTGAATTCCACAGTGCGCTACCCAATATCCTGGGCACTGTGAATTCCAAGGGTGCTACCCAATCTCCTGGGCACTGTAATGATGGGCATTGCGAATTTCACAATGCGCTACCAAATTTCTAGCAGGCGCTACCAAATTTTTGATAGAGGCCGAATTCTATGCAGAGATACACCAAAGTGGCGCTACCTATTAGCACTTGGAATCAAGGAGTTTGAATTCATTACTCTTTTAGGTGGCTGATGATGTGGAGAACGGTTGAAATAGTAGTTGGAAGTATGATAACAACTTACAACATCTACAGGACACTTGGCAATGGACAGAGATGTGCATCTAGGGAGGAAGTGTCATTTAAATCATGTTGGATTGATTGCCAACATTTTTCCTTTTTTATAGAAGTTTGTTAATAGTTTTTAGCATAGGTGTTCGATTGATAGTTGTTGTTGGAGAATCTAATGTGAGGATGGGCCAACTCACGTCAACAATTGCTTCCTTTCCTTTCTGTTATCAATCAATAATCCAAATGAGGAAAGGGGTTCGAATGGTTGAGTTGAGGCTCCCAGATTGTAATTTTCTTTGACTGAGTAAACTATTCTCTGGTTTTGTACTGGACCTGAAATTTTTTTATTAGTAGAAGTAAGTTTTTCTTTACATCGTCTTGTTACCTCTTATGCTGAAGTATTCATGATTAGAGGATCCACATGATTTTGTCATGGTTGTGTTATGATGAATGTTTGATTATAATGTTGATGTGATGTTCTTCAATTTTCTTTAAACTTTGAATTCAAGAGGATCTTGTGTTTGAGTTTTTCCTCTTTGGGTTGCTTGAAGACATGATGTTAATGGAAGGCCTTCACATCTCCCTCACTGAGTCTTCCTCCTATTAATTTTGACTCCTATTCATTGACTAAAGCAAATCAAGACCTCATTTTCTTGTGTATACTAGCCCAGATTTCTGAGTTAAAGCCTTATTATTCCGAGTCTTGTCCATTTGACCTTTAAAAAAATCATTTAAACTTACAAATATTTTGATATGACCAAGCTCATCTGATTACAGTCTATGGTGAATTTTGGAGTGATAACACCTTCATATCTGATCTTTTTCAATCCAGGTTTTTCCTAGAAAAATAGCAAATGGGGCATTGTTCTCAACAAACTTAACGATCTCAAATCCGTCTTCTGTCGAAGTTCCATGAGCACTCATAGATGTCTGGGTAAGTATTACACATAGGGTTATTATTTTTCCTCTAAGTAATCTTATTCCTCCTAATGAAGGAACCATAGCAGGTTTTCCCAAAATTTCCCAAGTTCTTTCTGTCATGATATTCACCTGTGTTTCCTCATCCAAAACACAGTCTATGTCGAAATCTCATATTCTTGTTTCTATGTACTCCTTATCTTTTAATATCTCTGATAATTTGATATCTTTGTGATCATTCAGGATTTCTTTCATCTATAATAATACAGTCTCTGATTCTTTCTGGGGTTTTATAATATCCTTAGTTTCTTAGCCTGTCTCCTGGTTTTCTTATCTCATATTCATGTTTTCAAATTTAGCAATCATTCTAGGGAAATCCAAAACTTCATGGTCCATATATTTATAGCAAAGACAACTAGGACCTCTACCAGGGCATTCCTTAGCAAGATGTCCCGGTCTTCTGCAACTATAGCAAAGATTTAATCCTCTCTTTCTTTTAAATGAATGTTGGCCCTTGACCAAGTCTTGGAGAACCTTGTTCACGTTTGACCAATTTTGGGACTTCGACGGGCTGGTCGAAGGCAGAGCGCAAGGAAAAGAGGATATCACGGGATCTCGGCCCCTTCTTAGGGAATTTTTTTGGGTTAGGTTTTATGTAACGGATATGGGATGTCGGCCCATGGGTTTACCCATGTTTAGGCCCATTTTGTAATGTATAAATAGATAGCTAGGCGATGTAAGAAGTGGTCAATGTGCCAAGTGAAGTAGTATTGAATGTTTATGGCTTAGTTCGGAGCTAGAGGCTTTGTGCATGCATGTGTTAGGACTTGCAGAGATAAGTGCAAGTGATTGTAAGAACTTTTGTGCAGATTGTAAGACGGCTTTGTGCTTAAACCTAGCTCAGGGAAGGAGGATCTGGCGAGGTGTGCGCAGATATCATGTCCCATGCGGAGTGGGTTCTTGAGGCTCTGTGCTTGTAGAATATTGAAAGAAGACAATAAATAATAGAAGAGTTGGTGGATGTAGCCCCACACTGGGGTGAACCACGTATATCCTGTGTTATGGTTGCCTTGTGTGATTGATGTGATTTATGCTTAATGTTGTTATCTTTATGTATGTTAGATGCATCTGATATAGTATCTTAGTGCCTAGTGATGTGAATGAATGCTAGATCTGATTTGTTTCTATGTGCTAAGTGCTTGTAAGTGTTAGATCTTGTTGAATACTATGTTGTTATGTAATTAGGGTTTGAATCTGCGATGTAAATAAGGGTTAAATCCTAATGAATGTGAACTGTTAAGTGCTCTGTTAAAGTATTATAATCACATATTTGTATCCCAACTAGGTTGCAGACATCTAATTCATGCAACCCCCCTGCCTCTACCTCAGGTGA
This sequence comes from Picea engelmannii, assembly GCA_009831015.1. Lineage (NCBI taxonomy): Eukaryota > Viridiplantae > Streptophyta > Pinopsida > Pinales > Pinaceae > Picea > Picea engelmannii. The sequence continues at coordinate 383,825 of ML783168.1, read as the reverse complement.
GACTTCATCTGCTTCGCAAGTGTTGTCGAAAGGGCCGGTAGTTAGGGTTTTGTTGGTGTGTTGTTGAAGTGTTGAACCCTAGGTCTGCCCCTATGCCAACAATGGTTCCATTGTCGGGACCTGAAACTGGGATTGTTGGGAACTGAACAAAAGAAAGATTTGTGAATAGATTCGTTGCTTTAGTGCGCAGTATTCTACTTGACTTGCGAAGCTCTGTGCTAAGAAGAGAATTCTGATCTGAAGAGAAAAAAAAGGTAATATATTGAAGCTTTGTGCTTTGATAAAGGTAAGATAAGTGAAAATTTTTATTTCGGAAGAATGGATCTAGGTATGTTTAATAGATTCGGTCCTAGTCTGAAAACTAGGGTACAGCTAGAAGAAAGAAGATTTGATATGAATAGATCTGATAGAAATAATGAAAGATATGTTATTCCTATGCATATAAAGAATTGTTGGACTAACAAGTGGATGCAGGATCCTAGAAAGAATTTTTTGCAGACCCACCACCGTGATCCCAGTGCACAGTACAGGAAAGGCTAAGGATCGTTCAAAAGAAAGAGAGGGTTAACTCTTTGTTATAGTTGCAGAAGACCGGGACATCTTGCTAAGGAATTCCCTGGTAGAGGTCCTCTTTTATTTTGTTGTAAGGCTACTAGACATGAAGTTTTGGACTGTCCTAGAATGATTTCCAAAGTTGAAAAGATGAATATGAGACAAGAAAACCCCGAGGAAGGCCAAGAGACTAAGAACCAGAAAGAATCAGAGGCTATATTATTGAAGATGAAAGAAACGATGAATGATCACAGAGATATCAACTTATCATAGATCTTAAAAGAGAAAGAGTGCATAGAAAAAAGAATAGGAGACTTCGACATAGATTGTGTTCTAGATGAGGAAACACAGGTGAATATCATGACAGAAAGAACTTAGGAAATTTTGGGAAAGCCTCCTATGGTTCATTCATTGGGAGGAATAGGATTATTTAGAGGAAATCTAATAACCCTATGTGGAAGACTTACCCATATACCTATGAGTGCTCATGGAACTTCGATAGAAGAAGAATTTGAGATCATTAAATTTGTTGAGAACAACGCCCCATTTGCTATTTTGCTAGGAAAAACCTGGATTGAAAAAGATTAGATACGAAGGAAACAAGAAGAGGAGGATCTAGAACAGAAAAAGAAAGAACTAAGAGATTTCATGGCTAGGAGAATAGTGCACTTACTGGAAGAACAAGAGGACCAGTCGAAGCTACTAAGGACCAGAGATCTGAACGTCGAAGTTGAAAGAACACAAGAAGATTTGAAACACCTGTCTGTACAAGAGAGTAGAGCACCTACCCCAGAAAGAGAAGAAGTATTACCCTCAAACCCTATGAAAGACCCTCCATAGTGTGAAGTTACCATGTCAAGAGGAGATAAGAACGATAATGGAAAGAGGAAACCAATGACTCAAAGTTCAAGAAAGAAGGCCAAAAGATCAGTAACAAGAAAGAAAAGTTAGAGAAATTACGGAAAGTTCAAAAGCGAACTTCGTAGAAGGAAGGTTTGTAGAACTGGAACTTCATTGAGATATCATAAAAGCGTAAATTGACACTTCGCCATGACAAAACAATATGACCGTTGGAGGTGTCCCCACCGTTAGAACGACGCTCCAGAATGGCTGGAAACACAGTTATTGTTGGAACGTTCACCACTGGACCATTGGGACCGTGCCACAACAGATGGAATTTCATTGATTGAGGCATTCCTACCCATGGGAAGAGTCTGTTACGACGTTGTCTATTTATCCCGTCGAGCGTTGCACCAAGAACACTTTTGCCAATTGTGATTATCCGAGCCCACAGAGAACTAGTTTCTTTTGTGCAGTGGTTATTGAGACCTCACCATCCGTTCTATTACATTGAGTGTTGTTCACCGGCCTTAGATATCATATCTCAAGTGTGCATGTCGAACGAAATTAGTGTAGTAGAAGAAGTCATTGAAGAGATCTTAATAGACCTCATGACCGAGAAGGTGATGTCCACAGGCATCCAAGCCTCTTCGACGAGAGGAGTGAAAGCATCCCCGTCGACTGCTTGTGGATCTGGACCATCCCAAGCTACGATAGAGAAATGAACAAAGCATCGTGATGACTTAGCGAATGTGAAGCTCATCCCATCTATCCTGCCCGACTACATCCTGCCTCTGGCTGGCGCGGTGAGTCGTGACAGCATCCCGAGGGACTTCAACTACACAGTCATCAATATGTACCTCCCAAAGGGGATGCGCATAATCTGACTACATTTGGAGAGGATTCCAACGTTGAAGATCAGTGACTATAACTTAGGAGACCGCAAGAACAATGGCATGCTCGCACCATACAAGTATTTGGCATGCTCACGGCCAAGCTTGATCTTTCGACATCTGTCCCTTGTTCTGGTGCCTATGGCCCACACTCCTTATGATGTCGTGGAGTGACACCTGTCCTCCACTGGAGTGCTATGACTAGCGAACCATCGCGTTTTGGGATTTCGCGACTCCTCCTGTCGTGAGTTTCTTGTCGTCGAGATTCCCGAATTGCCGAACCCCGATCCCTCAGGATCTTCTGACACGCGTCCTCGTCATGGACGGCTCAGATCTCATCGGGAAATCGCGGATCGCGATTTCCTGTTGCACGATTTCCTTACCATCGAAAATTTCGATGAACAAAACTCCGATAGCGCCTTGATCTCCGACACCTGTCCCTCAGATGGACGACCCAGATCCTATCGGTAAATCGCGGATCGCGATTTCTGAATGGAAAGAGTTCTATGTATTAAAAACCCCGATATGCCGAACTCCGACTCTCTGGGCTCCTCTGCCACGTGTCCCTGTTTTTTGATGGCTCAGATCTTATCGGGGTTTTCACTTGGATTGCCCCGAGTACTTGTCCACGGGAATGCCGATTTCCCGATGGCAAATATCCCGATTCCCCTCCGGATCTCCTGACACGCGTCACGCATAATGGACGGTCCAGATTCAATCGGGAAATCGTGTATCGCGATTTCATTGTGCAACGGTTCTACACTCCTAAAATCCCCGATGAGTGAAATCTCGATACCTCCCAGAATGCCGACACGTGTCCTGCCGAGATCAACGGCTAGGACTCTTCCTCTGCACACTAGAGTTTATCTTCGGTGCAACTCTTCCCGATCCAACGGTTTACGGGATTTCTACTCCAGATCTAATGGCTCAAATCACTTCCTCGCGCGTCTACCCCTGCGCTTAACCCCTGCGCAGCTTCTCCGGATCCAATGGCTATCGGGTAATGTGAACCGA
>ML783168.1:344163-373636 GCA_009831015.1 Picea engelmannii | reverse complement strand
TAACACACCCACTATCATAATTTTTAAAAACTTTGGATTAATCTCCCATAAGTGAGAAATCTCCAGAACATCGGCATTTGCGAAATGCCAACCCCTGGTTAAATATCGGGATTCGGGGTTTCTAATGTCAAACTCATTCACCCACATGACTTGCGCTCCTAACGCATTAGCTCCCCAGGCCAATCATGTGGTTCACTGCCTTTACGGCCGTGGTCTTACTTCCTCTCGGGGAAACTCCTATCGTAGTTTCGGGTTTTCTGATGTCGCAATTCACGAGTCCTCGGAACCCGCGATCCTCCGACCCCCGATATGTCTCTAACGCATTAGCCCTCTAGGCTAGCTCCGTTCTTAGGTGACCTACTACCATATGTCCGCGGTTCTATAGCTACCCATCGGGGTTTCGGGGTTTATGATGTCGCGATGCACAAGCCTTCGTAAATTCCGATTCCCCGATCCCCGATGCCACTTGGCGTGGACTCACGGCCAAGCTTAATCTTTCGACATTTGTCCCTTGTTCTGGTGCCTATGGCCCACACTCCTTATGATGTCATGGAGTGACACCTGTCCTCCACTGGAGTGCTATGACTAGGGACTCCTCTCTGGGCTCCTCTACCACGTGTCCCTGTTGTTTGACAGCTCAGATCTTGTCGGGGTTTTCACTTGGATTGCCCAGAGTACTTGTCCACGGGAATGCCGATTTCTTGATGGCAAATATCCCGATTCCCCTCCGGATCTCCTGACACGCGTCACGCATAATGGACGGTCCAGATTCAATCGGGAAATCGCGTATCGCGATTTCATTGTGCAACGGTTCTACACTCCTAAAATCCCCGATGACTGAAATCTCAATACCTCCCAGAATTCCGACATGTGTCCTGTCGAGATCAATGGCTAGGACTCTTCCTCTGCACACTAGAGTTTATCTTCGGTGCAACTCTTCCCGATCCAATGGTTTACGGGATTTCTACTCCATATCTAATGGCTCAAATCACTTCCTCGCGTGTCTACCCCTGCACTTAACCCCTGCGCAGCTTCTCCGGATCCAACGGCTGTCGGGTAATGTGAACCGAGATCTAACGGTCCAGATTTGTTCTTTTGGGTCTTGGGATTTACGATCCCAATTTCTCGTTTCTCACGATGAGAGAGGGCAAGGCATGTAACGCCTGTGTTACTTTCATCCATCTAATGGTTGTGAATGACTATGGTTCACTCCGACGAGATCTCATCCGTCGACTTATTTATCGCACAACACTACTATCTTGGACCTAAATAGGATCGTTCTTCCTCGTACAGGGTTAATAAGGCCTATGCGTTCGAATCCTTATTCTGGGTTCTGGGTGAACCTTTCCGAGGAGGGAATCTCTGTGAAGAGATCCTTACCGGGTCATTCCCGGGAGCAGATAAAGGAAGACAACTTCCTGAGAGCAGTTGGGCATGGTTAACTTCATTTTATTGACGAAATTCGTGCATGATATCCTTTGTAATAAGCATGTATCAACTTATTCGTATCAAACACTACGCGGACATTCGTATGTTGTAATTATTCACAATTTCACAAGTTCTATGAGCTAACATCTACTCCATATTAACAATTGTTGTACAGACAACTCCTTCACAGGAAACATTTACAATTCCACAGTCCATGAATATATGTGACAGCATATAAATTTTAGAATGCGATACAAGCAAAACACTTATCAGAAATAACTTCAGCAATGGAAGTGACTGCTGAGAGGGGTGCTCGTTTCCACCCAACCGTAGGCGTAGCGACTCCTACTGGATTTACCACTAGCCACTCCCGAGCTGAGACCACGATGTCTTGAGACCTGCGTCTCTCTGTCTGCCAGTGCCCAGAAGTGAAGGTTGCAATCCTTCCCCTCTGCGATCACTCACTCTGCGTAAAAATTGCCAGAGTTCCCCTCGCGTCTGCCCCCTTTCAATCGTTTCAGCCATACACCTTATCCTCTCGCGAGGTTGCGTGTGGCATGATTTTCCTCGCACTGATCAGGCCTGACATCCCTACGGATGGGCGGTTCACCATCCCATCCCTCATCAAGACATCCGCCTACCAGTCTGCGAGACATTAATTTTGAGGGCCAGCGAGCCGCTTTTGGTTCTCCGGGCCAGTGGAGTCCAAATACGGTATTAAATTCTCAGTGGAAGTTAATGCCCCTTTTTCAAGGTGCCCTCCACCACCATCGTGGTCTCTTTTCCGCACATCCCCTCTCAGCAGTTCTGCAATAAATTCAAACTATCATTTACATTCATTGACCTCTTCCTGCAGGTCCATTTACAACACATATTCATACTTATGAGTTTTGCCATAGTCCTTGGCCAGTTCAGTTATATTTACAATCTGGGGGAAACAGGGTGTTACAGTCCTTCTAAGGTTTATAGACGGAAGGAGCTAGGACCAAGTTTTTTAGGTATGATGAAAGGTCCTAACCATAAATTATGGAACTTTGAATGTTCCCCTTTATCTCCATGTGATTTATCCCATCTAAGGACTAGATATCCTACATTGAGATTACGATCAGTGGAATAGATTTTGTTGAACCATGGTTTAACCATTTGTTGGTGTTGATCCATTTTACATTTAGCTTGTGTCCTAGTTTCTTCTAGTTTGAGTAGAGAATTTATTCAATTTTCTAAGGCTGAGCACTCTTCTTCCTGGACCTTTTTAGCTAGTTGCAATTATGGTAGAAATACATTGGGAGGAAGGATGGATTCTCTTCCATATACAAGAAATAATGGATAATCTCCAATGGTTGTTTTGGGTGTAACCCTATCATCCCATATAGCGTAGAACAGAGCAGTATGCCAACTTTTGTGATTTTCTAATACTGTTATGTTAAGAATTTTAATTAAGTTCTTATTGGTTGATTTAGAGAATCCATTACCTTGAGGGTAATAGCTAGCGTAATATTTCAATTTCATTCCTTTTTCCATAGAAAAAACATTCAAATCCATTGAGGAAAAATAAGATGCATTGTCAAACACCAAAGATTTTGGAATTCTGAAACGTGAAATGATCTGAGTTTTGAGGAACGAAATCACCTGATTAGTGTTGACTACTCTTAGAGGTATAGATTCATACCACCTATTGAAGTAATCCATTGTTGTAAGGATGTATTTATGTTGAAGGGAGGAGACGAGATTGATTGGCCCAATGACGTCAAGGCCCCATTGTTGAAATGGTTGATCAATTGTCATTGGTTGCAAAGGGAAAGTAAGTTTCTTCACTTTTCCAGCATCCTTTTAGCATGTAACACATTTGCGAGCCATATCATGAGCATCTATAAACAACGTAGGCCAATAATTTTCCCAACATAATCCTCTCATATTTCTCAATCCTTCTCATAACAATGGGATACTAATAAGTTGGGATATATCCAATATCTAAAGGAATCATCTCTGAATAATGAAAGGTACCCTCCTCATGTAAATACGAGTGGAGTAATATTGTGTGAAATAAAGAAAGACATAGAACACAAGAGACAAGAAATTGACGATTTGGAATAAATCTCTAGTTTTGAGGTTTGGACTAAGAGAAGACTACATAGGACTAAAGATCAAAGGAGTAGTCGACCAACAAATCACCTTCACTTCCCTAGTAGTTAGGAAATATCCAAAAATAACCCAATGTATAAGAATGAAATTATATGATGTAAAGGCTTCATCCTATAAAGTGTCGGAATGTATTGGGATACTTCGTATATTTGCTATCAAAGAGTAGACGTTTCATTTTGTAGCCATTAGGCCTTGTAATAAGTTGCAACCTCTAGAATAATATTTATTTATGTAGCATGTTATTGTTAATGAAGCATATGAATGGATGTGTTCCCCCTTTTCAAAATTTATGCATTATGTTGATGGTATATGTTTATGATGTACATGTTTCATTATAATGTATTCCTTTATCATGTTTCAATAGATTTATTGCAGAGGAACAATTGTAGATGTGATATGACCCCAAGGGGGGATTATATGGGGTTAAATGTATATGAGATGACTCGCTTGAAGCATCAAAACCCTAGGATTGATGCCCAAATACCAAATGTTATGAACCAAAATCTTAAAATATCAGAATAAACTAGAAGTACATACCATGTACACCAATGTGAGTGGGAGCACAACTCCAATAAAGGTAAGAGAGGTGAGTTACAAACTAACTCCTTAAAGAATAGGAGAACCTTCTCCAAATACCCATTTTCATTCATACATCACAATTCACATGTCCTTGTTGGTGCAGGCCTATTTTGGGAAGAAGGATCTATTTTGGGCGTAGACCTAATTTTGAAGAAAATGTCTATTTTTGGAGCACGCACCTTAGGAGGAAGAAAAGCAGCATGCAAAAAAAGAAGGAAAAGCAACATGCAAGAGGAAAAGTAATGTGGCGTACATGCCTACAAGCCTAACCATGTTAGGGTTAGGGTTTTTGGTAAATATTGTAATGTTTATAAGCCAGTAAGGTAGTATAAATAAAGACCTAGGAGGTCTAGGTCAGGGTTGGTTGTTGTTAGGGTTCGGAAACTATTGATTTTAGTGAGTTTTGTTATGGTGATTGTGGTAGAGTCGAATAAGCTAGTTTTTTAGGGTTAGGTCATAGGATGAGGATCCTGGTGTGATCTAGTCAGCCTCCTAGAGGGTACTTACCCTCATTTTGATTGTAATCTTGAAGATGTAATGTGCACAGCATTGCTTTTGTGGAAGAATAAATAAAAGAGAAGAGAAGATAGATATTTGTGGACATAGCCCCAGGAGGGGGTGAACCATGGTAAAATATTGTGTTCTATGTGATTTTTACTGAATGTTTTTACTATTATGTTAATCATTAGCTCAATAATGAATGGTTAAAACTAGCATAAAAGCATGCATGCATAGGTTTAAAGATGAATGAATCAAAGAAGTAGATGAATGATTAATGATGATTATGTATGAGGAAAAGAATCTAAGCACAAACCCCACTCATTTCTAGACTGCAAACACCTGAGTATTGCAGTCCCCCATAAAGTTATCTCGGGTGAGACTGCATTGTGCACTCTCTGTGCAGTGTTGCTTTTTGGTTTACCAGGAGGGACAATAGTTTTGAGGGTTTTGTTGGAAACCTATTTGAGATAAGAACCTGAGTCAGCCCAATGAACCAACTAATGGATCTTTCCATAGCTGGAACTGCATAGGATTGAGTGGACGAGATCTGTGGAAGAAAAGTGAGGAGGATGAAAGTATATAAGGGAATGTTCAGGACATGGAATCCAACAAAGATGGAGATTCAAATATAGTTGAGAAAAAAGGAACATGAGTTTGGGCAGAAGGACAACATAAAACCTAAGTTGACGCCGCGCAAGTATCTCGACAAATATGTGTTTAGCAACTTACATGAGGTATCATTCTGCAATTTCCTGCATCTGTTGTAGGAGTGGTTATTAAGGTTGAAGGACAACCACCCTATGAATCGGATTAGACAGCTAGAGTGGAATCATGTGGAGATCACACAGTTAAAGCAAGTTAATAAAAAATTCACACGTGCAATAATTTTCTGATTAGACAGTATTGTTGCAGGGTTTATCACTGAATTTGCAGTAGACACTGTGAAGTCCTACACTACTCAAGAGAATGATTTTCTTAAGGGACCTAGAGGTAGGTAGATTAGATCGTTGTATACTTCAATCATGATTTTATTATATGACAAAGGTGTGATGACCATAGAATTAGACAGCTAAACTTCCATGTACGCATGGGGGAAGGGGGGAAGCACTAATAGGAGGTTGAGATATGGACAGGGAGATGGATAAGGGGAATAATAAGGAGTCCTTGGACCCAATCATGATGGAATAGGACTAGATAAAGAAAATAATTGAAAATTTTGGAAAGACATGCAGTAGAAGACCTTACCAATATAAGATGAATAATAAGAAGAGGACCATAGCCGACAGAGAAGGCTTGGCGAGCGATGAAGAAGAGGTAGAGGATCTCCATGCTATGGAGTAGATTGAGGAAATCCTGTGTGCAACATATGAAAGGAAAACAGGAGGTCCAGGGTCAGGAATGGAAGGCAGAACTACAGTCCATATCATAGTCAGTGTGGAACCTACAACCCCATGTACGACTAGTACACCTAAAATAACACCAGTGTTTAGACAACCGAATTTTAGTAGAAGAGGAGCAACAAGACAGGGGTCCAATCAAGGAAAATCAACTGTGGGAGAAATTTCAAGAAGTAACAGTCAATTATTGACACCACGTGTAGGCAGTAGTTCAACACAGTTCAAAATGGTGGAACAAGATCCTACGATCAGATTACCATAATTTTGGGGAGAGGCATCAGAGGACCCTGAAAAGAATTTATTCATCTGTGAGAAGATCTAGGAAGAAAAGAAGATAACAGATGAGGATACAAAGCTCATGCAGTTAGCTATCACACTAAGAGACTGTGCGCTAGACTGGTACATGAGCCTAGATGTAAACAGTCCATAAGGAGTACCAAAGACTATCGTAAACATGAAAAAACTACTGGTAAACGAGTTTCAAAAGCTAATCTCAGAAGACCAGTACATGAATGAAATGATTGAAATCGGGAAGAAACCGGGTGAGTTTGTTTGGGAGATTGATAAGAGGTTCAAACGTTTGAAAGGTAAGTTGAAATATTCAATTACTGACATGCAACATAGGCACTTATTTGTGAACTCTCTATTACCACACTTGAAGTATCCTTTGATATAAAACAAGTTCCAAGCTTGGGAAGAGGCTATACAAGAATCCATACAACTGGAAGAAAATAGTATCAGCAAACAGATTCAGCAATAGAGGAGTTGAAGAAGGATCTAAATAATCTAACCTTTCAACTGAACCAGAATAAGGGAAAAGAGAAAAGAGAAGTTGTTTGGTGTACACTATGTAGGACAGAAGGACATCATAAGAACGAATGTCCAACTTTTGTGTTGTACTTGGAAACAAAGGTGCCAAACCCCTTTCCAATAAGAGGACCATGGTGTGAGATTTGTAAGATGCATGGGCATGATCCATATCATTCTCCAATGATGCAGAAGTATAAGATGGTACCAAAAATTTTGTATTGCAATTTTTGCAAATCAGTGGACCATGATGATAAGGATTGTAGAACACTGGAACTGATGAGATATATAACTTTAGACACTTACAGGGTGAAAGAAGAGATGATGACAAGGAAATTTTCACCTCATTTCAACCAAGTGTTTCCACCATTCAACCTCATGCAGTTGTATTACAACAATGTGCAACCATAGTATAACTTCATGCAATATAACTAGGTACCCCAATATAATGCACAGTGAGGAGATCGAGGTGGATACATAGGTGGAGGATGAGGTAGAGGATAATTTGGATGAGGTAGAGGACCAGTACTGTGCCACAATTTCCAATAACCAGGACATTATGCAAGGGATTTTCCACTTCCACCTATGACATGTATGTATTTTCGCACAACAGACCATGACACAGAAAACTTCCAAACACTCTTGGGAAAGATTCATGACAAAAGGAGCTAGAACAACCAGAATGTCCAGTGTATTTTTGTAGAAGCCAGGGATGATGGGAAAAAAATAAATATAGTTACTCGAGGAGGAGCCAAGACAGGAGTTGATGCAGCAAAACAAGATCCAACTCAACACCAATGGGTCAAGAATAATATTGATCCATAGAATCAGTTTGACGCACAGAAAGAAAAGGAAACATTTAAGGAGGCCAGATAGGAGCTTCTCAAGAAGAACATTGCATCTACATCAATTGCATAGAAAACTCAAGACCCACCAATGTATGAGAATCCATATTCAATGGGTCATACCAGTAAAGGACAACCTTTAGAGCAAGTAAGTACCATAAATACTTTTATGCAATCTGGTATTAATTTATTGAATGATCCATCATCTATTAAGGTTTTACAGAATCTACTAGAAAGATGTAACACAGAGGTAGAAGGGAAGTTAGAGCAGAAAACGGTCAATCATATCCATACAGGAAGAAGGAAAAGTAGGGAATTCAGACTAAATGCCAACATTGGGGACTTCAACATGGGACATATCATACTAGATTTAGGCTTTGAAGTAAACATCTTTCCTAAGAAGACATGGCAGGGTATGGGAGAACCCACATTAGTATTTTCACCTATCCAATTGAAACTAGTGAATTCACACAGAGTGTTACCAATTGGAAGACTTAAAGGTGTGACACTAGATGTGGATGGAGTGTGCATTGTGGATACTTTGAAGTGATAAAGATAGTAGATGGCACAACACCTTACCCAGCATTACTTGGATTGGATTGGGAATTTGAAAACCAGGTTGTTATCAACCTAAAGACAAGGAAAATGACTTTTGAATCAAGTGAATATAGATTTATTTCATCATTGGATCCTTCAGAAGGAGAAAGGTTTGTAGAGGTGACATGTTTGGATTTGGAAGAAATAAATCATTTATACAGAACCAATACGCAAGAAGAATATTATTTCAACCCAACTACAGATGGGGTACTTAGCTGGAGAAGAATTACATCCTGTGCTTCGGACTCAGATAAAGGGTTTGAGAATCGGAAATAGAGACTACATGAAGTCTCCATAAGGAGGTGCACAAGAATACACTGCATAGTAATGTGGGTTGGCACAGAGATAATAGAACCTCCCAGCTTTCATGGGTTGAAAGACTTAGAGGAATTCTTGAAAAAATATGAGGAAGTGTTGGAAAATCAGAGGTTGTTAGCCCTGGATATTTCACTCGAGGCAACACCTGCAAGATGGTGGGGTGCACACAAAGAAAAAATTTAGGATTGGTATCAGTGTAAACGAATACTGCGCATTAGATTTGGCACAGAACAGGGGAGAAATATAGTACAGAAGTATGATGGGTGAGGAACACCAGTTGAACACTTAGAGAAATGCATAGCACAATGGAGGATGACACCACCATAGGAATGGCCTCATCACTTCATTCATACATTGGAAGGGATCCTAGGGAATTGGTACATAGATTAGGAGATGCACAGAGGCATGACAGAATGGAAAAGATTATAACATAATTTTGTAGTAACTTTCTCATTTGAGCATGAGAACCCCAACATTGATTCATCTCTAAAGCTGATAAGGGGAGTGATAATTTTTATGAGCTAGAGGTCGAGATTATAATAGAATATCAAAAGCAGAACAGACAGGTATTCAAAGAGTTACTCTCATGTTATCATGTCGAAGAGGAAACACCAGATGAAGATGATCTGCACAACATTCAGATCACCGAGATTGAAGGAGAGAGAGAGGTGGAAGGTCCATCTCTGGAGTCAGAGGAATTTTCTACACCAATCAAAGTCAATAAATTCAACATTGGGACGAACGACAATCCTAAAATGGCAAGCATTGGAGACTATTGGGATGATCAGACACTAGAAAGGATAATAGAGCAACTGCGTGAATACGGTGACATGTTTCCAACGACCTTCACAGAGATTAAAGGAATAGTAGGTGAGCTAGGTGATATGAAGATACCCCTAAAACCATAGGCTAGACATGTTAGACAAAGACCTTATAGGCTGAATCCAATGTATATGCAAAAAGAAAAAGCAGAAATTCATCGAATGTTGGAAGCTAGCATCATAGAACAAGTAGAGGAATATGAATGGAATAGTCCCATGGTAGTCCAGGAAAAGAAGAAAGGGGAGATAAGGATTTGTGTAGATTTGAGAAAACTCAATGATGATTTCTTACATGATCTTTTCCTTACCCATTTTATAAATGAGGTTTTGGAGAATGTGGGAGGCTAGGAAGTATATTCATTCATAGATGGATTCTCAAGTTACCATCAGATCAAAATAGCTCCAGAGGACAGGTATAAGACTACCTTTGCTACATAATGGGGATCCTACCAATATACAGTCATTCCCTTTGGATTGAAGAATGCACCAACTATATTTTCAAGGGTAGTCATAGTTTCTTTTAAGGAATTCATACATCAGTTTCTAGAATTATATCTGGATGACTGGACTGTGTATAGTCTTTTGAAAGATCATGTAGAAGTTTTAAGACTAATGTTGGAAAGATGCAGGCAATGTTAGATATCATTAAACATTAAGATATGCATTTTTTCTACACCTTTTCGAATATTGTTGGGTCATATAGTGTGAAAATAAGGTTTATTGGTTGACCCTACCAAGATTGTTGTTATTGTGAACTTACCACCACCAAATTTAGTGCGCCAGTTAAAAGCCACACAAGAAAATACATGCTACTACTGGAAGTTTATAAAGGGGTATGTGTAGATTACTACACCAATGGAAAAACTATTAAAGAAGGACACCATATTTCAGTGGAATGAGGATTTTCAGCAAGGATTGGACACTCTAAAGGAAACGATGGTGACAACACCCATATTAGTGTTTCCATATTGGGAAAAGATATTTCATGTGAATCTAGATGCATCAGCAATAGCACTTAGAGAAATTATGGACCAATAAGGAGTAGGGGACTTAGACCATCCTATAGCCTTTGCAAGCAGGAAGTTGTGATAATCTTAGCAGAATTACAAAACCACAGAAAGAGAAGGCCTAGTCATGGTATATGCACTTCAAAAATTCAGGCATTATTTATTGGGTAAACATTTTAAAATGTTCACGGATCATTCTACCCTCAAATATCTAGTCAACAAGCCAGTTTTGGTAGGGAGGATCTGTAGATGGTTGCTACTATTCCAAGAATTTCATTTTGAAGTAATAGTCAAACCAGGGAAGCTAAATGCAGGACCTAATCACTTGCCAAGGGTAACCAATGGAGAAGAACCTACTAACTTGGAAGACTTCCTTAATGCACAATTATTTTGAGTACAGGTAGTCGATGAATACTTCAATGATATCATTGAATTCTTAAGTACAAGATTTGCACCACATAAGTTTAGTACTATGCAGAAGAAAAAACTCATAGTCCAAGTTGTAGACTATCAACTCATTGCAATTCATTTATACAAGATGGGCACAGACAAAATTTTGAGAAGGTGAGTATTGGAACATGAATGGACCAGGGTTTTAGAAAAATATCATGAAGGCATAGCTAGAAGACACTATGTAGAAAAAGATATTGCGCAGAAGGTATTGCGCACAGGTTTATGGTGGCCAACAGTTCATAAGGATACCAAAGAATATTGTCGGAACTATGATATTTTTCAAAGGGTTGGCAAACCCAACAGGAGGGATGAGATTCCCCTGAGACCACAAGTAACTCTACAAGTATTTGAAAAATGGGAAATAGATTTTTTCGGAGATATTAATCCACCGGCAAGAAGGTTAGGAGCTAGATATATCCAGAGGTCACAAGTTAAGAACATGTGTTTCCTCTTAAGAGGTCACAGGTTCAAATCCAAAGGGGGGTAGGGTATGTATACCTTCGTAGACTTTACCAGTCAAATCGCTGGGTGGAGGGGGGTCCCTTGTCCCACAAACAAGGGGGTCTCATACACCAATTTGGTGTGTTGTCTTGGCCATGACCTTAAAAATAGATTATTATTATTATTTATTATCATTATTGTGACCAAATACTTAACCAAATGGGAAGAATCAGCACCAGTCAAAGATTGCAGCATAGAGACCATAGCGTACTTCTTATTTGAGCAGGTGATCACCAGATTTGGATGCCCTAGGATTTTTATGAGTGACCAAGGCACTCATTTTATTAATAGTACCATCAAGGAGATGACTAAGGAGTTTGAATTCTATCACCAAAAGATTACACCATATCATCCTTAGGCAAATGGGACAGTAGAAGCTTTCAAAAATATTTTGGAAAATGCTTCGACTAAGATCTGCAATTTTAACATGGATGATTGGGACTTGAAAATACCAGTGGTACTATGGCCATACAAGACCACATGCAAGAATTTGACAAGATAGACACCATTCAGATTGGTGTATGGACAAGAAGTGATGGTTCCATTAGAAGTTTTGGTACCCAGTCTGTGTGTAGCAACAATTACCAACATGAAAGAAAGAAGTGCAGTACAAAAGAGGTTAAGTCAACTGATGGAAATGGAAGAAGATAGGATTCTGGAAAGATTTCACCAAGAGGTACAAAAATCAAGGGACAAATCTTGGCATGACAGACACATTAAAAGGAAGAGCTTTAAGGAGGGAGACCTAGTTCTTCTCTATGACAACAAATGTCTGCAATACCCTGGTAAGTTCAAGATGCATTGGCTAGGGACATATGAAAAAAAGACTATCACAGATGGAGGATATGTGCAGTTAAAGGACTTGGGAGGGACAGAACTGAAAGGAATGGTGAATGGTAGTATACTAAAACTGTACAGGGACAATCGACTTACTAACTCTTAGTAATTGCAACGCAATAAGAAAGTCATGTATATAGTGTAATGTAGTAGATATTAGGAAAGAAAAGTGATTAAAATAAATAAAAAGTAGAAAAATAAGAAAAAGGAATACAAAAATACAAAAAGAGGAAAAATTTGGAAAAAAAATCGCACGCAACAACTACTGCAACAACATAGAAAGACAGCGCGTAGGAAAAATTGAACTCGATGCAACTTCATGGAAAAAGTGAAAAAAAATTATGACCGGGTCTATAAAGTGTGGAATGCATGCGTTAACTCGACACTTAGTGATTTTTTAGAACATAGAGAGATAGAAGTGTGTTCCCTAGGTGTAATTGTATGAAGAAGAAAGAAAGTGTTCAAATCACATACAACATGATACCACCAAAGTTTGGCGCTCCATAGCAGTACGTATGGGTCACTCGACAGGGCCAAAAGAGGAAGGAAAGGATGGTGCAGCCCGAGAATGTCGTCAAGCTTGAATATGTTACCACTTCTGAGATAAATTCACTCAGCCCGATGAGGGTTGAGGAGGAAATGTTGATAGCGGCACACGGAGAAGTAGGGAAGATCTTTGGGACTCGAAATGGTATTTTTATCCCCTAGCCTAGGGATAACTAAGGAGATTATGTCTCGAGGCCCACAGGTCCTAGACATGGAGTACCGAGAGCTAGATCAACTTGAGCAGGGCCCTGGAGGGGCCATCCTTTCATTCTTCATCACCTCCACTTTGTCAACAGTAGCAGCATCCATCACATATCACATCGGCCTATTCCTGCAACAGAAATGGATCTTGCTCCATGAGGTAATGAGTCCGGATATCATGGTATGTGTCATTTTGATCCTCAAAACCTTTGAATATGTGAATTTAATTATTTTTACTTCTAACGTGTGCTTGGACCTTATGTTTTTCCACTTGACCATACCTGGGGGGAATGACAACATGCCCTAGTAAGTTGGTACCCATAGGGTTTAAGTTTCCACTGGGGGGATTCATGAAATTCCATCATCCGCTCCCACCATTCTTACCACTTTTCATCTTTTTCCCGCTCATCCACCCCATTACACTGGTCTGGGAATTGGGTTGGCCAAATATCTAAGGGTTGCACCTTACCTTGTGGGAAGAAGGGGCTAAAGGCCTAGAGGGTAAAAGTAGTTGGCAAAAGATAAAATTCAAAAGAATGAAACCTTGAGATGCTTCACCTAGGGATCCTCGAGAAAGCAATGAAAATATTCTCAGCAAGAAATAGAGGGACCCATAAAAAATAATAAATCAAGACCTGGTTAGAGGAAATGGGGTCTCATCACGAGCCAGCCTATTATGTCCATGGGAATGTAGTGGTATGAAACTACCGAAACCTAGTCACCACGCCAGGGTAGTGGCTCTTGGTGGCATAGCCAAGATAAAGGGGGTCTCATTACAAGCCATCCTTCTCATTTCCGTGAAATGCTTCTGGGTAACATTTCCACCACTGTTCACCACACCAGGGAAGTGTCCCCTAATTATCCTCTTGAAAGAAAAAACAATAAGAATAAAAGATAAAAGGCATGAATGGGCTTGGAAAAAATTTCATCCATGACAAGGTGCATCTCACCCTCTTCAAAGGAACCCATAGGTAATCCATACATTTCCATGCTATCACTACACCCCTTGTTGAGACATCCCTTACCACATCATCCACTCACATGGCCTAGATTTGAATTCTCTCGAGACCATCCCACATCCTATGAGAATTATCCCAATAGGACATCCTAGCATCCCCTCCAAACTTGGCTTGCAGATTAGCATAATTTCTTTGAGCACTTGTCCAAGTAAAAGGGTTTTCATGCACATGTTTAATAACTTGATGATTAGATGTGACTGACATTGATATTATCCTTGTGACTTATGAGCCCATTGAGGGCATATCTATTGATGTTGCAGGGCCACACCCGATGAATGGTTACACATGGGGAGATGATTAGTTCGGACCTCCATGGGGCTACAATCCCACCGGATGGATGTTGAGACCCTAACAAGGGGTAGAGACAGATCAAAGGATTTCTTTAGAGAGAGAGGAGGAAATTTTACCAGGGGCAGCCTGGAAGGCCTGGACCCAGGGGGATTGTGCCCTTTCCACCATGATGTGGGCCTTGTAAGGCCCATGATGTCACTCAGGTCACCCATGAAATCATACATCATTTTGGGATGTTTTGGAGGCAGTTGTGTGCCAAGTGGCACGTGTGGCAGGTTCATGAGACCCAAGGAGGCCTAATGTTTTTCTCTAGGAGGCCAACGTTGCCCAAAAATGGCCTAACGTCACCCTAAAAGGGCATGAAGTCACATTAGCATCTTGTTTTAGGGTTTAATTAAGACATTCAATGTAAAAACTTTATATTATTTGTAACTGGCCATGTCAGCCTTTTTGACCTAATTATAGTCATTAGTATGTGAAAATAGGGGGAAAATCCCTCTTATTTTTCATCATCTTTCACTAAAACTTGTGAGGAATGAAATTTGTGCCATCCTTAGGGTTTATTGGATGAAATTTTAGGTGCACTTCTTCGAGGAGGCTTAATTTGGTGCTTCTTGGCATTTTTCTAGGTGGAATATCTTCAAGTAGGCTTATTGCTAGATTATTCTTGGTAGATGTAAGTGAATTTCTGCAATCCTTCTTTGCTTTGAATGGTTATGGTGTATTTACTTTGAATTTATTCCAAGAATATGAAATAGCTAGTTTAAAACCCTAGGAGAACAAGCACATGCTATTGTCCTTGTCTTAACAATTTTTCACCTACTAGATTGTGCTAGAAACCCTACCTTTTGAAGCATTGTACTAGAGCCCTGCCATTGCAACACTCTAGTGACATTTTCTTCATCAAGCCATTAATTGTTTCAATCTTGAGCTAAATAAGAAGGAAAATCGCTAGGGCCTAGGGTTACCTACTTCCTAGTAGTCGTTTTCCTTCTAAGGCTTGTTGATTGAGGCCTTGGCTTACCAACACCTCAATATTCATCCTTCTTAGTCCTTAGCTCTTAAATTATCATTTGTTTCCTTCAAGTTTTGTTGCTGCAAGTGACTCCATTATCCCTAAAATTCACTGATTTAGACCTTAAAATTGTTTGATTGATGAAACCTACCCTCAAATCTTTTACCTCAAGCAACCTACTAACACTTTCTAACCCTAGAATAGCTTGACCTACTAACAACATTGTTGTTGTTACTAAAGTAAGATACATCCATTAGATGAAGCATTAAAATCTCATAAAAGCAGTTGAAAAGGCTGAATTATACCTTGTCGTATGTGCTTCTATCAAATGCTAGTGTTATGATTTCAATAGTTAGTAATTTTTAGTCATTTTGAAGCTATTTTCAAGACATTTTATGTGAAGTATTTCTCTATAAATATTGTTGTTATAAAATATCTATTTACTTCATCGTATTCAGCAAATTTCTTTTATTAAGAAATTCCATGGTTTTATAAAGTGCTAACCAGCAAGTGTATTTGCAGATATATAGTTTTCTTGCTGCTTTATTCCGGGAAGGTAAACTTTGACACATTATCTCTTCATTGGTTATAAAACCAGACTTTCTGATCGGCGGTGACTTGTGAGAGGGGATCTTTACCTAGCCACTTTGAATTTTCCATCTCAAACCCCCAAATCATCGGGGACGTCTCCCCTGGGCCTACCACCCTAAATAGAAAGGGACATCCTATTGAGGTGACAGTGATAGTATAGTCTCCTGTTACGCCAATTTTCTCTCCTCTTCTATCAAAGAACAAATTGTGCGATAACATTTTGGCGCCGCTTTCGGGGAACACTGAGTCAATCTTCCTCAAACAACACTTTTTCGGTAAGCCTTTCCTCAAGAATACTTATCTTACAAGCTTACCTGGCGACTCCATTAAGGGTGATTCCCTTATCTCGTTGATAATTTCAAGAAAATTATCTGGTGACTCCACGATCCACAAGGAGGTACACCAACCCTCCCAAATCCTTTAGAATAAAGCCTCCCCAGAACTATCCTGTAGTAAAATCACTTTTCGGCGGAAATCTTCCCCTAAACACAATGTCTAGCACAGAAACTTAGACCTCTATTCCAACCCAAGCCAATAACCCAAGACAATGTTCATCCAATCTTTTCAAACCACTAGACATGACAGCTATACCAGGCTACCCTAGGTAAATTCCCCCCAAGTATGAAAAATGGTTGCCTAAATTCACCGGTAATGATGCAATCAATGCCAAGGATCACATGACCAGTTTTTGGGCGTTCTTCTAGCTTCATCCCATTAGTGATGATGTTGAATATTTGGCTATGAAATTGTTCTCTACTACCCTCCATGATGGATCAAGGCATTGGTACAATAGTCTTCTTGATGGCAGTATTAAAACCATGGATAAGTTAGAAGAATTTTTTATCAAACGATGGAGTATCAAGGAAGACCCCAATATGCTATTGATAAGGCTGAATAGCCTCATAAAACATGAGAATGATACCATTAGTGAATTCCAAAGTAGGTTTGAAATCATGTTACAGCAAATCCATGTGAGTCATCATCCAACTCATAGTTTCCTTCTGTTCATTTATACCAAAGCCTTTACCGGTCAACTAGGGTATCTCCTCATAGATAAGAACCCCCAAACGATCCAAGAAGCTCAAGAAATAGCCACAATGATCGAATATAATCTTCTCTCATCCAAAGTTGAACCTTTCTCATCCCCAAGAGTCATAATGGACACTAAATGCAAGATAGTCCACAATGATGAGCCTGCCTCAAACATTAGTGATAGCTTGGAAAAGTTGTAGATGACTGTATATGGCATGGTAAAATCCCAAGAACTAATTATGAATAGGATTGTCAACCTAGAAAGGGGTCAGCATCAATCCCCTAGGGTTCCATACAAGGGTCAATTCCAGAAAGGGAACCAAGTTTTCAGACCAAAGAATGATCAAGAGGTTCCAAATACTTTATGTAATATCCCCAGGCTGAACCCGATTGTAAATGTAAATACAAATGTACATAAGTTGGTGAGTTGTTTTGATATCATTTTTGTATGCACATTTCATGGCATAGTGAGCGCATGTACTACGCAGCAAAATGAGGAAGTGTGCACATTCCAGGATACTACGCGCAGCATCTTAAGTGTGTGCGATGTTGAGGCCAGAGAGCCTTTGTGTATATGATATGTTTTATAGGTTGGTGAGCCAGTTATTATAAGCTAGGATGCTTATGTTTTGATTAGGCTGGAGAGCCTAGATGTTAAAGGCCATTGCGCCTGTTTTTGTACATGTCTCATATTTAATATAAAATACATCATTGCGCACAGACCGACCACGATAAAAGAGATGGGGGACTAAACTCCACTAGTCATGGAAAGGGTGGGGACCAAAATTTAAGGAAAAAGTCTAAGCTAGGGAGGTTAAGCCAAAAAGGAATATTATATTAATATTTCTTAAAGTATAAAGTATGGATAATTATGTTATCCTAAGTTATAAAGTTGGGGACAAGTGGACCAAAGTAGCTCCCAACATGAAAAGTGTCAAGTTGGGGACATGCATACATATTTTTGGGACTTACCTCATTTTGACATCTCCCCCGTCATTCTTAAGATCATATTTTCCATCACTTCTTCCATCATTATTTTTCTATTATTCATTCAGCCATGGTGTCGTGACTATTTTTCACTCACGCAGTCATTTATCCTCCATACTTCCTATCATTGTATCGGAGCTTGTATCCATGGTCATATAGGTTTGTGTAGCTGGTTAGTCGGGGAGTTGGACTAAAGAAGCAGGTTGTTAGGCCCGTGGGATATTGAAGAGGCGGGTTGTCAGTCCTGTGAGTAATTTCTCTCTGGGCGAGAGAATTGTTGGGAGGTGACTCCCTGAAAATTCTAAACTACAACTACAAGGCTCTGAGACTTCTTTTCCGACATGTTGTTGAAGCCCTGGAAGGGAAGTGGGGCAGTCGAAGGACTGTTTAGAAGAGAAGGGGCACACTTCCTTGGGTGGGATAGGCATGTGGGGAATGAGAGATTATAGGTTGTTAGTCTGAGTAGGTGCTTGTGATGGATTCTTTCCTGTTTTCCATGAGCCATTAGCCTGGTTAGGAACCCTTTTTACCCGGGTGGAGTTTAGTCTCAGCTCGGGGGTGACTCACTGTTGAGAGTGATGAACGGTGTGGTCTAAGGCTGGGAGGTTTGTGGAAGGTATGCACGCAGTTGGTGATACTCTTACCAATATAAGTGTCAACTATGTGATAAATTTACATGCTTCATTATTGTTTCTGTGCTTAGTTTTACGGATTTATCATGTGTATGATTTATAATTGTGTTTATATTTTATGGGTATTTCCTGTATATGTTGCATGTATGTGGTTACTATTATTTCAGTATGAATTCATGCATTTACAGATGTATTTGTATGTTTACATTTTACATGTAAAGCTTCCGCAGGTGTTCTATGTGTATATGTTTTAATTGCATGAAGTTAGAAAAAATTATGTAGCATAGCTCAGTTAGATGTTGAGTATGTTACAGTATGTTCTGCACAGAGAACGGTTGTGTTCTATGGTGTAGCATGACCCAGAAAGGATGGTCAGGGACGTTACAAATTGGTATCAAAGCATGAATGAATGTTCTGGAGTGGCATTTCTCGGCATGTGGGTGCATGGGGATGTTACAATTTGGTATCAGAGCTTCAGTTTTCAACATTGAGCCTAGATGGGCCGAGAAATTTGATTTGAAGCAAAATGTCACAGAGGATTTATTTCAAAGTGGCCAAATTTCAATTTGTAGAATGTCCATGGTAAAAAGTAACAGCAACTGGGCGAAAATGGGGAAAAGCCCCAATTTCTGCAGCAGAATTCACAAGGATTTGTTGCGAATAAAAGTGAATGTGCGCAGTTGGGTGCACCAAAAATTCATGATGTGCAGTGGAAAGCTTGTGATAGGTAAAATTCGAAACTGTGCAGCAAGATATTGGCATGTCGTTGTGCGCGCTAAATTTCGGTGCAGCACGGAAAAATGTTTATGTGCGGATGCGCACACTAAATTTAGCATTGCACGGTGTGCACACACGTAGTAATGGTGCACGTGGTGTGCACAGTATTGCAAGGCACACAGGAGTTTGGTTGGTGCGCGCACAGTAAGAGTATAAGTTGTATCATGACAGTGTAATCAATGGTGCACGCAGATTATTATGCACGGTGGGGCATATTGAACTTTGGCATGGTGCAATGAATAGAGGGAAATGCATTTGGAATATCAGTGCGCGATACAAAAACTGTGCGCAGTGGATATTGGCATGCAACACAAAAGTAGTGCGCGCAATTTATTGGCGCGACGGAGAAGAAATGCATAGTGGTTATACATGCGCGAAAGCACGATCTACCTTGTGTTGTTGTTGTGCATGATAAATATGGGTATATCTATAGAAAACATTAGCTAGATTTGGTTTGTTTTGGGGTTTGTTGTTGAATGACTAGAGGAATGGAGATGACATTTGGGCTATGGAGTCTGGAATGAACAATTTATTGTCGAAACATTGAACTATCAAGAGGAGAAGTCTAATTAAGGTGATGAGTCTGAGTTTAATAGAAAAATTGCATGGTATTAGAGGAAAAAGAAACAAACAACCGTATTGGAGCATTATTTAAAATGAATTCAGAGTTGGTTTGAGAAGAAATAAAAATAGTCTAAATTGCTAAGCTGAGAGCATCTCAGAGATGAATTATGGGTTTTATATTCCTCCGATTCAGACAAATGAAAGTGAAATATGAGCGTACAAGAAACACATACTATAAAAGAAAACAACACTCATATCACCACCAGTCTGAATCTTTTCATAAACATTCCAAAAGTCGCTTCTGCATTTATATATTCATTTAAATCCCAAAATTACAAAAAAAGATCTTCCTGCACAGAGGGCAGGTTCCTTTTCCCTTTTTTTCTTCCTCGGGATAATATATATATATAGAGAGAGAGAGAGAGAGGAATTATTTGTAGAATTCGAAACGCTCGGACTTCTGCATATTTCCAAAAATAGAGATAAGTTACAAAAAGGGAATGATTCAAAATAACATTTACCCATTTTGAAGGGACCGTTTAAGAACAGGTTTATCATCTCTGGGGGGCCCTTCCCTCTACTACCAGCTGTCCAAAATTTGTTGAAATGTACTTAATTTTATTGAGGACTCATTTCAGCTTAGCGCTCTCCTCCTTTAGAGTATCTAACCAGACTGGTTGATCCTCGCCAACACTTTCAGTCGTTTCAGCTTTGGGTTCTTTCTTCTATTGTTTGCTTCATTTCTTCTTAACAGCTCCCATGTTGATGACCAGATCCCTCATAATGGGATTTATCCTGACTTCCAATTTCGAGTCTATAGCGGGTTCTGTGTGGAACTTAGTCATTGGTATATGCGCAATTAACCTTTCCTCCTTACTCGTAGGAAAATCCACCATGTTGCTTGAATAACCAATCTCACTAGATATAGCTTTTTCCATGTACCTAAATTTTGTGAACACTGAAATGCTTTTACAGAGATTAGAAGGTCGAGAAAAGTTGGAGATTACTCCGTTTATGGATAAGATGATGCTTCATACTTGAGAATTGGTAGTTATAGAGTCCCAATCATGAATCACATATGGACTTACGCACAAGTGCATTGGTTTTCCATGCTTGGCTAATCCATTTCAAATGATTAGATTTTGAGTTTGTTACATAGAAAGCGTTCACCTGACATAATACGGTTGGAAAGTATTGAACGAGTGAAATGGGGTGATCTGACTAGCCGTCGCCCGTCCCACGAGTGGTGGTTTTGACATATTGAAACACGCAACATTAGGACTTTGGCAAAAGTGGTTTCGGTTTAAAACTTTGAGTTATTAACAGGTGATAAGGTTGGAGTTTAGTTAAAAATAAGCATAGGTACTCAAGGAAAGAGTGTTATGAAAAAATATTTCATAAGATGATCAAAAGCCAAGACCACAAAATGTCAAGGTATGAATCTGAGTGCATGCATAAAATCTTGGGAGGCCACTACAGGAAGTCCTCTCATGTTAGTCAAGTATTCAATGGAATCTAGATAGAGGAATAAATCATGTAGTGAATGAATTAGTGAAAGTGCATTCACTCCCAAAGAAACCAGTATACAGATTAAGAAATACATTGGAGTCAAATCTATTGTAAAAGGAATTGACTACCTGAATGACAATAATCAAATAAAGAAAGAGGCTTATTGCATATTGGATAAGGAAGTGCATCATATCCATGGATTAGCTATGAAATGAGAGTAATGCTTCCTTTATGGTTATCAGAGTGCGTAGTGGAAGCATGGTATGAAGGGAATTATTTATGGCATGATAGAACCAGATTGTGCAAGGCAGCTTGAAATCAGATTGGTCAAGACAAGGGAAAGTAATACCCATCAAGAAAATCCAAGTGACGATATGATCAGCTAAGAAAGGGATAAATCAAGTACCTCAAAAAGGAAGTTGATGATTAATTGTCCAAGGTTACTCAGAAAACATGACTAGAAATATAATTGGGTCATGTAGAAGTTGGATCAAAGGGATCCAAATAATAGTGAGATGTTGAAAATCAATATCAGCATAATGTGTAGTTGAAAGTCCATGAACATGCTAGGATAATGGAAGAAGAATTCATGAGATAGATATCAAGAAAATGGGAATGCATGAAAACAATCCAAGAGGGAAAGAAGAATAATAGTAGATATTATTAATGCATTCAAAGGGTATTGAAGATATTTCAACATTAACATGGAGATGTCAAAGTCAAGAAAGACTTAAGGGTGAAATGAATCTCTGTAGAGAGTCAATAAAGAACAATGAAGAAGAAAATGGTTCTATGCATGGTTTTGAATGCAACAGAGATGGTGCCTGAGAAAAATCCATCTCAAATGGCATGGAGCCATGAGTGACATTCCCAGGGGGTGGAGGTACCACTTGAAACTATGTTGGTAAGTTAAAATATGTATTAAGTTCTTTTAATTAATTCTATGCAGCTAGGGAAGGAGGCATATGTCCATCCTTACAACATGCTAAGAGAATTGGCTATGCAAGATTAGTTTGAAGCTAGTTGGCAAAGAGTGGAGAAGAATGCAAGAAAACCCAAATACTAAATTATTCAGTCAAGGAAGAACTGGAATAGTTCAGTCTGAAAATAAATGGATGTTGAAGATCCAAAAGTCTATAAGACAACAAGATTGAAATTATAATTCATCCAAGAATGAGTTGGGATAGATGGATCCAGGAAATAAATAAAATATGAAGGTTAATATCATTTTAGTATTTGGATGGAAAAACAAAGGCAACCAAGAGTGTTTTGTCTAGAAAGTGCTCAGATAAGAAATATTCATGCACCGTAATTACAGTAAAGAGCACTTGAAGGTTCAAGGATCCAAGAGAATGGAAGACTTATGGGATAAACAAGGAAACATGATACAGGAAGAAATAATTTGTTGCAATTACTATAGCATCAAGTATTTTATGGCTTGTTGGGACAGCCATAAAGTGAGGATGATTGCATGTTTGCAAGTGTTGTTGATAATGTTGTTTCATGTGGAAGAAAGTAGCAGGAGGATGGAGTGTTGATTATAAGGCTAATAAGGAGGCATAAAAGCTTCTATTGTCATCAACTAATCAGGTATCATTAAACTTTTTTAATGGAAGCCATGCAGGTAAGTACTCCTGTTTAGAAATTTTGTTGTAATATTGCCAAAGGGAAATATAGGTAAGAATTTCCCCAAATTGAATTTTAAACTACGTTGTATGATATTTTTTAAGTGCATTGTCAGGATTAAGTTACCACTAAGTGAGGTAAAGGCTAGAGGCCTGTTATATTTTTATCAAATCTTTTAACTTTTGAATGCACACACTGACATAGTAGCATGTCATGTTAATTTGGTTATGAGGCAATAACCAAAGAAAATAAAAGATAATAACTTGTTATAGGAATGATAATGATGCTAAGAAAGCTATTCATGTATGAGACCAAGACATGGTTGGATATGGCAAGGTATGGTTATAGAAAGGTTATGTGCCACATAAATACCAATGAGCTTCCTACTTTAAATAAAAATTGGAATGCAACCTTTTTG
This sequence comes from Picea engelmannii, assembly GCA_009831015.1. Classification (NCBI taxonomy): domain Eukaryota; kingdom Viridiplantae; phylum Streptophyta; class Pinopsida; order Pinales; family Pinaceae; genus Picea; species Picea engelmannii. The sequence continues at coordinate 350,195 of ML783168.1, read as the reverse complement.
CTAACACTAATAAACGCTACAGAATTGTATTCTTGGTGTAGTGTTCAAGCTGAAAAGAAAGGCATCCAAGTAATTGTGAAGACAATGGGAAGTGTGTGGATATGTGTCAAGGCATTGTACAGATTTCCAATTTATGGATGGTGAGGTGCATGACTTAGATAAAGCTCATTCTGAAAATCAATGCAAAGGTGCATTGAATAAATAAGCATTGAGAGTTGCACTCATGCCTAGTAAGTGACAAAGTTGCACTCATACATGATGGAATTGTATACTCAACTGCATTTTGTTGAATGAATTATGTGAGTGCATGTATATATGTTTTTGCATGGAAATAATTATACTAATGATTGAAATGTTGCTAACTTGTGAAGTTGAGAACATTTCAGGAACTGATAAACATTGCAACAGGAAAGTTGCAAGTGAGGTGGTCACAGGAATAGTGACTACAGAAAATTTATGTTCAGAATATTGAAGAAGTAAACTTGTTGTTGCTAATTAGGAACATGCATATGCATAGAATGATGATTCATTCTATTTGGTTAAATTGTTTGGTATTTGTGATTGAATTTCTAGGTGCAGTCAATTCTAAGATCATGGCATAAGGTGTTATACATGTTGAATTAGGATATACATAAAATGTTGACCATCTGTTGGTTGTATGCAATATAAATAGAATTTCATATTTGGGAAAAGTCGAATTCCTTATGAAATTAATTGATTTATAAAATGGAATTTTATAATGCTCTCTCATGATAATTGCATATGTATGATGCAGATGAGATGATAAAGATTAAAGTGGGAACTCCTAGAGCCATGATGCTCTGAGACTTCCTATCCGGCCTGTGCTGGAGCCCGGAAAGGGAAGTTGAGCAGTCGATGAACTATTGGACAGTGAAGGTGCACACTCCCTTGTGTTGTACAGACATGTGGGGAAGAGAGATTGTTGGTTGGAGTGTTGTTGAGGTTTGGTACCTTGGCCTAGACTATGTTGATATTGATTGTGGTCTGTGGTTATCTTGGCAAGCCAGTGTCCTAATGAGGTCATATCCCATGCTTGGGAATGGTATGTTGCTAAGAGCTTATCAGTAGAGAGATATAAGGCTGGGTGGAACGTCATGGATCTTCAACCAATTGTTGCTTCAATGAATTTTAATTGAAGCATGTAATAAGGAACAATGAGCTGAATTATTTCTTGAACTAGCTCTATGGAATAGAGAAATTGACTTCAAGTTGCAGTATAAGTACCAGAATTGGTGCCGGAAAGTAAAGCATCGGATGGGTAACAAGCTTTCAATAGCTAAAGCTTGGAGATTTTAAAGAATTTGAATGGTAAATGGTATATAATGCACTGAGGATTTTTGAAAATTTCGTTGTATATGTATACATGATGCACTGAGGACAGTGCATAAATAAGGGGAGGGGATTGTAATATCCCCAGGATAAACCCGATTGTAAATGTAAATACAAATGTACTTAAGCTGGTGAGTTGTTTTGATATCATTTTTGTATGCACATTTCATGGCATAGTGTGTGCATGTACTATGCAGTAAAATGAGGAAGTGTGCACATTCCAGGATACCACGTGCAGCATCTTAAGTGCGTGTGATGTTGAGGCCAGAGAGCTTTTGTGTATATGATATGTTTTATAGGTTGGTGAGCCAATTATTATAAGCTAGGATGCTTATGTTTTGATTAGGTCGGAGAGCCTAGATGTTAAAGGCCAGTGCGTCTGTTTTTGTACATGTCTCATATTTAATATAAAATACATCATTGCACGCAGACCGACCACGATAAAAGAGATGGGGGACTAAACTCCACTAGTCGGGGAAAGAGTGGGGGCCAAAAGTTAAGGAAAAATTCTAAGCTAGGGAGCTTAAGCCAAAAAGGAATATTATATTAATATTTCTTAAAGTATAAAGTATGGATAATTATGTTATCCTAAGTTATAAAGTTGGGGACAAGTGGACCAAAGTAGCTCCCAACATGACAAGTGTCAAGTTGGGGAAATGCATACATATTGTTGGGACTTACCTCATTTTGACATATCCCCCATCATTCTTACGATCATCTTTGCCATCACTTCTTCCATCATTCTTTTTCTATTATTCATTCAGCTATGGTGCAATGACTATTTTTCACTCACGCAGTCATTTATCCTCCATACTTCCTGTCACTGTACCGGATATTGTATCCATGGCCATATAGGTTTGTGTAGCTTGTTAGCCAGGGAGTTGGATTGAAGAAGCGGGTTGTTAGGCCCATGGGATATTGAAGAGGCGGGTTGTCAGGCCCGTGAATAATTTCTCTATGGGAAAGAGAATTGTTGGGAGGTGACTCCCTGAAAGTGCTAAACTACAGCTACATGGCTCTGAGACTTCCTGTCCGGCCTGTTGCTGAAGCCCTAGAAGGGAAGTCGGGCAGCCAAAGGATTGTTGAGAAGAGAAGGGGCACACTTCCTTGGGTGGGACAGGCATGTGGGGAATGAGAGACTGTAGGCTATTAGTTTGAGTAGGCTCCTGTGATGGAGTCTTTCCTGTTTTCCATGATCCATTAGCCTGGTTAGGAACCCTTTTTACCCGTGTGGAGTTTAGTCCCAGCTCGGGGGTGACTCACTATTGAGAGTGATGAAAAGTATGGTCTAAGGCTAGGAGGTTTGTGTAAGGTCTGCACGTAGTTGGTGATACTCTTACCAAGATAAGTGTCAACTGTGTGATAAATTTACATGTTGCATTATTATTTTTGTGCTTAGTTTTACGGATTTATCCGGTGTATGATTTATAATTGTGTTTATATTTTATGGGTATTTCCTGTATATATTGCATGTATGAAATTACTTTTATTTCACTATGAATTCGTGCATTTACAGATGTATTTGTATGTTTATATTTTACATGTAAAGATTCTGCAAGTGTTCTGTGTGTATATGTTTTAATTGCATGCAGTTAGAAACATGTATGTATCATAGCTCAGTTAGATGTTGAGTATGTTACAGTATGTTCCACACACAGAGAGAACAGTTGTGTTCTCTGGTGTAGCGTGACCCAGCATGGATGTTCAGGGACGTTGCAAATTGGTATCAGAGCATGAATGAATGTTCTGGAGTGGAATTTCCCAGCCTGTGGGTGGATGGGGATGTTACACTTTAGCTCATGCCAATGTGGTGGATGAAAACCCTTGGTGTCTGCAATGTAGTGAGTCACACTGGGAACAATGGAGGCCATGACCAAGTAAACATAATGGACCATACCATAGAGGACCCCCAGATCTACCTTAATATTTCCCCTGAGGAAAATCAAGAGGGAATAAAGGAAGCATCCAGGAAGGCTAGAATGGAGGTGATAAATAACTTGGACCAAAAATCAAGAGAGAAATTGAAGAAAAAAGAGTTCCAAGTGTATACTAGACAAAATAAATTGAACCAAACTCTCTCTACTAGTCTTGTAGTATCCCAAATGAGACCTCCACCCATGAACATTCTCCTTCCTAAGAATCCTCCCAAGACTAAAAAATTGGACTTAAACTTTGACTTTTAAGAGGCATTATCCAAGATGCATTTGACCATCCCCTTGAGATAAGTCATCAAGGTACCATCCGTCAAAGAAAGATTTGATAATTTCTTCAAAGGATCAGATGAACCAATAGACCCTCCTATTATGCTACAAGTCGATCACTTTAGGGTCTAGTATGATGAACACCCACCTTTCTTCATGACCTTGCTGATAAATAACAAGTTCCTTAACAACTATATGTTGGATTCAGAGGAAGGTGCCAACATGATGTCTCTAAAATTCATGGAACAATTAGGCCTAAAAGTGACATGACCTTACAGAAATGTGTGTGTATTTGAATCTAGCGCCATACCCACACATGGGGTGATTAAAAATGTGGAAGAATGCCTAGGAAGATATCCCGAGAGAGTGATCCATATGGACATTGCAGTAGTAAATGTCTCGGATGTGTGGGGAATCCTTTTGTCCAGAAAGTTTGTTGCAATGTTGGGAGGCACTCTAGAGATGGACCTTACTTATATCAATGTGCCTATGAACAATGGAACCATAAGCCATCTCCCAAATGTGCCAATGACTAGAATCCATGTGCGATAAATTAGTGACCAGATCAAGACTGACAAAGCACATGAGCCAATCATAGAGAGTCTTCCTTAGTGTTGGCACAGGGGTAGACCCAGGGTTCAACGCTACAACAATGCACCAACAAAACCCTAAGTACCAGCCCTTTCGGCAACACTTGGGAAGAAGATGAAGTCTAACCTGAGGTAGAGGCGGGGGTGGTTGCAGGACTCAAGTGTATGCAACCTTAGCTAGACACAGATCTGTGATTATAATACTTAACAGAGAACTTAGCATCGATAGTTCATCAATATTCAACCAATAACTACTGTGCAGATATAACAGAGCATCGCATCATTCACACTAATCTAATGTAATTAAGAACTTAGCACAAATAGATGCATCAGATCTAGCAGAAGAAAGCACTAAGCACATTCATAGAAGTCAAATCTAACATTCATAGCACAAAGCATAAGCAGATCTATCTATCTATATCAAAGCACTTAGCTAGAGAGTCATAAACACATTAAAACAAACACAAAGAATAACAACATAGTATTTACGTGGTTCACCCCCACCCTAGGGCTACATCCACCAACTCTTCTTCTTTATTGTCTTCATTCAATCAGTTACAAGAACAGAGCCTCAAAACCCTTACTCCGCACAGGACAGAAGATCTACGCCGCTCTCTAGATCCTTCTTCCTTGCGTTCCAGTACTAAGCCTTCCACAGTCTTGCTACAATGACTTGCACTTAACTCTGCAAGCTCCACACAGTATACACAAAGCCTTACAGCTCTTGATCACATAGATCCATCTCTTGGCACTTAGCCTACTTGCATATTAGCATCACATAGATGCCTTTTTCTCTTTTTCTTTACATTTCCTATACATCTATTTATACATACAAAATAGGCCTAAACATGGGTAAACCCATGGGCCGACATCCTAATTTCGTTACATAATCCCAAAAACCCAAAAAGGAGCCAAAAAGGGGTCAATATCCCATGATCTCCGCTTCGTCTTGCGCTCCTCCTTCGACAAGTTGTCGAAGTCCAAAATATCTCAATATGACCAAGAATCTCCCAAAGCTTGGTCAAGGGCCAACACTTAGTTTTCTCCTGATGATATGCCTTTTTCTATGGAGGAAGATTTTGATCAGATACAATGGTTGAAGAAGGAAGATTATCAGCAACTCCTAAACAAGTATAAAGACAAGGAAGTTGGGGCTATCATGTTATTAAAGAAAGGAGAAGATGATGTATTGATCTGGCCATCCCAACAAGAAGTTTTCATAGGAGAGTCCCACCCTCCTCCCTATACATTGTACACCAGGATTGTTTAAGAAACAACCAAGTTCAAGACAACATATTACAAAGAGGGAGACACAGTATGGGTGTGGGACACAAATAAGGGAGAGCCTATTAATGTTAAAGGAAGTGCACAATTTTGGCTTGGACCCTTTAGAGTTGGAAGAAAATCAGTCAATGATGCCTACTATTTGTCTACATTGGAAGGAAGAAGGCACCCATTACCAGTTAGAGGGAACCTCCTCAAACCCAATCAGGGGGTAGAGACTTGACTTCACAGGTAAGTGCAGGTAAGTAGGTAGGCATTTGCATTCATTGTATATACCATTTGCATTTTGTTAGGACCACATATTGTACCCTTTTTGCCCATACTTTTTGCCATTGTTATACCCTTCATCACTAATGTTTAGACTCATAATATCACTACACCTGATCATTCCAAGGTATATAAGGTCCTTTCTCATTATTATATGCTTAATCTGTTTTACATAATACTTTACATTACTTTTTGATCTAACCATTGATTAGAAGTGCATAAGTGTCCATATTTGCAGAATAGTATTCAAGGCCGATGCTGAAACACAGAACTATCCAAAGGCGTTGTTGAACTGATGCTGAAACACGGAGCTGCTAACAGTCCGAGGATGCATATGCCG
>ML783168.1:326154-344063 GCA_009831015.1 Picea engelmannii | reverse complement strand
ACTAAGTGCTTTTGGAATTGAGCATATATAGTGCGCAGCTATCTTTGAAACAAAAGACTTCCCTGGGTTGATAATTTATGTTTCACTTGGTTGTTTGAAATTAATTAAGCAATTATAGTGACCAACACATTTCATGCTAGAATAGTTTTTATTTCCATTTGTACATATGCTTGCTTTCATTTTGTACTATATATGAGACGAGGGTGATATCACCACCCCAAATGATTGCTAACAGTCTTACATTGAGATCAAGAAGGTCACATTTTATTCCATAGATGTTGAGGTTCTCATGCACTTTACGATGAGCACATGTCCGCAAGTTCAAGCCAGATGTTATCCCCTAGCCTAGGGATAACTAAGGATATTATGTCTCGAGGCCCACAGGTACTAGACATGGAGTACCGAGAGCCATATCGACTTGATAATGGCCCTAGAGGGCCCATCCTTTCATTCTTCATCACCTCCACTTTGTTAGCAGTAGCAGCATCCATCACATAGGCTTGGTCCTACAGCAGAAATGGATCTTTCTCCATGAGGTAATGAGTCCAGGTATCATGGTATGTGTCATTCGGATCCTCAAAACCTTTGAATATGTGCATTTAATTCTTTGTTCTTCTAATGTGTGCTTGGATCTTATGTTTTTCCACTTTACCACACCTGGGGGGAATGACAGCATGCCCTAGTAAGCTGGTACCCATAGGGTTTGAGTTTCCACTGGGGGGATTCATGAAAGGCCATCATCCGCTCCCACCATACTTACCACTTTTCATATTGTTCCTGCTCATCCACCCCATTACACTGGTCCGAGCATTGGGTATCCAAATATCTATGGGTTGTACCTTACCTTGTGGGAACAAGGGGATAAAGGCCCAGAGGGTAAACGTGGCTGGAAAAAGATAAATTACAAAGAAGGAAACCTTGAGATGCTTCTCCCAATGATCCCTGAGAAAGCAATGAAAATATTCTCAACAATAAACAAAGGGACCCATAAAATATAATAAAACAAGACCTGGTTAGAGGATAGAGGGTCTCATCATGAGCCAGCCTATTAGGTCCATGGGCATGTAGCGGTATGACACTACCGACATCTGGTCACCATGCCAGGGTAGTGGCTCTTGGTGGCATATCCAAGAGAAAGGGGGTCTCATCACGAGCCAGCCTTCTCATTTCGGTGAAATGCTTGTCAGTAACATTACCACCACTAATCACCACACCAGGGCAGTGTCCTAGCCTCTTCAAAGAAAAAGAAATAAGAATAAAATATTAAAGGCATGAATGGGCTTGGAAACATTTGCATCCATGACAAGGTGCAGCTCACCCTCTTCAGAGGCACCCACAGGTAATCCATACATTTCCCTCCTATCACTACACCCCTTGCCCAGACATCCCTTACCACCTCATCCACTCACATGGCCTAGATTTGACTTATCCCGTGAACATCCCACATCCTATGAGAATTATCCCAATAGGGCGTCCTAGCATCCTCTCCAAACTTGGCTTGCATATTAGCATAATTTCTTTGATAACTTGTATGGGTAAAAGGGTTTTCATGCACATGTTTAATAACTTGATGATTATATGTGATTGACATTTCTATGATCCTTGTGATTTATGAGCCCATGGAGAGTGTATATGTTGATGTTGCAAGGCCATGCCCAATGGAAAGGTACCCGATTGATAGGTACACATGGGGAGATGATTATTTCGGACCTCCATGGGGCTACAAGCCCACTGGATGGATGTTGAGACCCTAGCAGCAGGGGTGGAGACAGATAAGAGGATTGCTTAAGAGAAAGAGGAGGAAGTTTCACCAGGGGTAGATTGGTAGGTATGGACCCATGGGGGTTGTGCCCTTTCCTCCATTATGTGGGCCTTGGAAGGCCCATGACATAACCCAAGTCACCCATGACATCATCCATCATTTTGGGATGTTTTGGAGGCAGTTGTATGCCAAGTGGCACGTGTGGCAAGTTCCTGAGGCCCAAGGAGGCCTAAATTTTTACTCCAGGAGGCCAACGTTTCCCACAAAGGGCCTAACGTCACCCTAAAATGGAATGACGTCACATTAGCAGCTTGTTTTAGGGTTTAATTATGACATTTAATGTAAAAACTGGATATTATTTGTAACTGGCCATGTTGGACTTTTTGACCTAATTATGGTCATTATTATTGTTTAAATAAGGGGGAAATCGCTCTTATTTTTCATCATCTTTCACTCACACTTGTGAGGAATGAAATTTGCGCCATCCTTAGGTTTATTGGATGAAATTTTAGGCGCACTTCTTGGAGGAGGCTTAATTTGGTGTTTCTTGGCATTTTTCTTAGTGGAAAATCTTCAACTAGGCTTATTGCTAGATTATTCTTGGTGGATGTAAGTGAATTTATGAAATCCTTATTTTATTTGAATGGTTATGGTGTATTTACTTTTCATTTATTGCAATATTATGAAATGGCTAGTTTAAAACCCTAGGAGAACAAGTACGAGTTGTTTTCCTTGTCTTAACCATTTTCCACCTACTAGATTGTGCTAGAAACCCTACCTTTTGAAGCATTGTACTAGAGCCCTACCATTGCAGGACTCTAGTGTATTTTTCTTCATCAAGCCATTAATTGTTTAAATCTTGAGCTAAAGAAGAAGGAAAATTGATAGGGCCTAGGGTTACCTACTTCCTAGTAGTCGTTTTCTTTCTAAGGCTTGTTGATTGAGGCCTTGGCTTACCAACACCTCAATCTTCATCCTTCTTAGTCCTTAGCTCTTACATTATCATTTGTTTCCTTCAAGTTTTGTTGCTGCAAGTGACTCAATTATCCCTAAAAGGCACTTATTTAGACCTTAAAATTGTTTGATTGATGAAACCTACCCTCAAATCTTTTACCTCAAGCAACCTACTAACACTTTCTAACCATTTAATAGCTTGACCTTCTAACAACATTGTTGTTGTTACTAAAGTAAGATAAAACCATTAGATGCAACATTAAAATCTCATAAAATTAGTTGAAATGACTGAATTATACCTTGTATTATGTGCTTCTATCAAATGTTAGTGTTATGATTTCAATGGTTAGTGATTTGCAGTCATTTTGAATCTATTTTCAAGACATTTTATGTGAAGTATTGCTCTATAAAGATTGTTGTTATAAAATCTATGTTTAATTCATCATATTCATAAAATTGATTTTATTAAAAAATTCCATGGTTTTATGAAGTGTTAACCAGCAAGTGTACTTACAAATTTATAGTTTTCGTGTTGCTTTGTTTCCGGCAGGTACACTTTAACATGTTATCTCTTCATTGGTATAAAACCGGAATTTCTAATCGGTGGTGACTTGTGAGAGGGGATCTTTACCTAGCCACTTTGACTTTGCCTTCTCAAACCCCCAGGTCACTGGGGACGTCTCCCCTGGGCCTACCACCCTAAATATAAAGGGACATCATATCAAGGTGACAATGATAGGATAGTCTCTTGTTAAGCCAATTTTCTCTCTTGTACCTTCTCTTCTATCAAAGTAAAAAATGTGTGATAACGGGTATTACAAACCCTAATCCTAAAACATTGGCTAAACCCGATGAAATGAAGGTCAACAATAGGGCCACGATGAAGAGGAGGTGGTGTTTGAGGACATCATCAACCAGACAGAATACGAGGGGGAAGAAGATGACATAGAAATAGCAGAAGCAAGCCTATCTGTCATTGAGTAGAAAAGAAAGGTGCACGACGCTGCGGAAATTACACTTCCCTACCTCCCAGATGTAGTGGTGAATTTTGAGGATATGCTCGGGAATTTTCCTAAAATAAGGTATTCGGACCATAATGTGCACGAAGTAACAAAATTCCCAGACTTGGTTGAGGAATCCTACTTGGAAAACACGGAGGAAATTGGACCCCTAGGCAAACCAATCATGGATCCCACGCAGTGGATAACAGGGCTCTACAACTCTAGGATCATGAACCTCCTAGACATACCTCACTTCAAGTGCATTAAAAATGTTGGGCTTTGTGTCAAACAATTGTTATCCCGGGTACATGGCGGCATTCTTTGGATGGATAGGCCAGTACAGCTCGATTTGGTGTTGATTTCCAAAATTACGGGATTACCCACAGTGGGTGCACAACCAAAGGAATACTTAGACAACAAAGCACGCAAGAATGTAATGTTCCCAACCTAATCTACTTGGAACATTTTAAGTTTTATGGTTTTATGTGTTTTATGGTTGTGGTATTTTATCAAACACTTTGTTGATTTGTCTTTTAGAGTTGTATTGGGGTTTATAATGATGGTTATTTGTGTATTTTCTGCAAGTAAAAGATAGTAATGTAGCCAAAAACATGTACATAACAAGATACAGTTGAAGCAACTCAAGTAAATAGCACAAATACCTCATATTTGATTTTATTCATAATAATAGCTGACCTCATACAAAATGGAGCAGATATGGAATACATATAAGAGAATGGAGTATATCGTTGATCGTGCCTCCCTGATACAATAGAGAGATGAATATATAGGCTTCCAAAATCATATCCAAGTTGAACACCAAAGCTATAGAAGATCCAACTCATCCCTAGCTAAAATGTGATGTCCTCCCTAGCACAATGCGCCCCTCACTGGCTAAAGCAAGCCAAGAAATTTGCCTCGAAGGATATTTCCTCTAATCCATTGAAATCGAGTGCCAAAATGTATATTGTGGGCTAGATAAACCCTCTAATGAACCTCCAAACTATTGGGAGTGATATCTCGCTCCAACTCATAAGATCCACTATGCACAATGCACCCTCCTAAGTGATAGGACGAATGGGTTGAATAATCCACTCAAAAAATGATGCAAAAAGGCACTAGGGTGATGGAAAATGATCTTGGAGTGAGATCTACTAAATATCTATCCACCTATGATAAAATTGAACTACTCTCTCAAGAACAATGCACCCTAGCTCTGCAAGAAACCTCCAATAATACGCCATGCCTCCACAAATGCTCCTAGAAATGAATAGAATTGATGTAGAATGGTGAGGGAGGAATATTTCACCTCCATGACCAATCTTGGACCAGGTCGGTTGGGATATTTCACCACCAAGCTAATCTCTAGGGTTTGTTCAGTCAAAACCCTCAAAACCCCCAAGTGCATGGGCTCTCTAGTAAGAAGTCAGACATCAAAATGATAAGCAACATAATGAGAGAATAGAGGCCCCTATCTCTCTTTTATCCCCCCATTTCACCTTTTCTCTCCAAGTGACTTTTACTTTATTTTATTATTCCTTAATTAAATCACTTTATTAATTAATTAACCATTTTACCTCAAAAAAGTGATTTATCCATCCTTATGAATTCTTCGGTCATTGAAATTCACTTCTCATCATCTTATCCTATAGTGCTATCCCTCCCGATTCCAATGATCTATTACACTAAGAGGTTTCTCCAAGTATTATTCCCAATATGACCTTCTTAGTGAATTTAATTAAAATATGACTCATAAAACTCAAAATTATAGAAATTGTCGAAATGCAACGGAACCAAATCCAAGTTGTGCAGAATGGATCCTGATGATTAAATATAATGAACAATGCAATTCGAGCCCAATAAAACCCCTCAATATCTCATAAACTCTCTGTCACCCCTATCTGGCTACACTGGTAGGCATAACACTTTGTAATGTAATAATGTCCAAAAATGGGGACATTACAGTCCTCCCTGCTAGAATATTGCTTGTCCTCAAGAAATAACTGAATCAATATATATGTGATACTAGTATCCCATATCCACATATGTGATATGTAGTAAGCTCCCCTCAATATGTGGCCCCTCCAAGTGCTCATCATGCATGACACCCAAATGGAAAATCAAAGTGACTTTCCCCTACAAAGATCCACTTGCCTCCATCAATCAATGACAGGCTCAACCCTGTAATCCTAGGGTCCCATGCTAACCTCTAACAGGGTTCATCGCATTGATGTTTCTCTACTCTGATCATGATTATCTTCCCAACATATACATACTAGATCCCCCACTCCTAGATCCTCATGCTAAAATACCTGTGATAATTGGGCCTGCTATCAAGAGGTTGAACCTATAAAGGTACCCCTATGGAATCAAAATCTTCTCATCCGTCACCATACTCTATCATGAGTATCAATAGGGAGAACCTGTCTCGCCACATAGAACAGGTCCCAGCAATCCCTCTCAAAATAATCCAAGAGTGAAGCATGATGCTCTATGGTGCAACTCAGACCATCATAAAATGAAGCAAACTATTGTCCAAATGGACTCCCGGATCCCATGGAAAATTTGGAAGTTCATCACTTCCAATCCCCACTAATCATTGATGTGTCATACTGATAATTTTTAGAAGCCCTCCATCCTCATCCTAATGAGAATATGAATCTATATCACCCTCTGATATATCCTTTATCCCATGGCCTACGATATTCTACATCTGCCCAAGGCCTCAACTATATGTCTCTGATGATCCACCCATATCATGTTGTATGCAATAAAGTCACTATGTCAGGTGGTCTCTACCAACCAACTCTCCATGTTCCCTACCACTGTCTATTTCTCCCTGTGCTGCTATCAATGATAAAAGTATCGGGAAAGGATACCAGAAATATCTGCAACCATCTGTAGGACTAGAAAGTATCATATGCTTTGGTCAATCCCAAAATCTCATCCACCGGTACCCATGGTGAATAATTGCTTGTACTCATCACTAAAATCCAACCATTGGGTACAACATTATCTAACTCCACAAACGGTTGGTCAATCACTCTCCAACCATCCTCACACATGCAACCACTGCTACTATGAAGGTGATCTCCCGAATCTATATACTGTTGCAAGGGAGAGGAACCTCCATGCTCCACTAAATACATCTCCTCCTTGCAATCCAGTGTGTCCCCCTGAATCCCATTGTACGCCTCTGCATGTCTTTGTGAACTACCACTCATATTGTATGTCAGTGCATACTCATGTAATCTCTTGTATACTCATGCAACATCATGGATCTTGGGTGTACTACTGGGTCAACCTATACATGAAGGTAAACCAATCCTGGAACACAAATGGAAGTGTCCTCATAGCTACCCCTAGCTCTGAAGTCCCCGTGAGCATATGTATGACCAATTGTCTCAAAAGTAGCCATGAATGGTGGTTCATGTGACACATGGACGTCCTTCAGCGTCTCCTGGTCATATCTCTCCATAACCATCAGCAATCTTGGGTGTTCCTCATGCACCTCCATGATATAGCACCCCTCTACCAAACCACCAACATCCTCTGGTGAAGTAGTTGAAGTAAATATCAGACCTCTATTGAGATAGATGTAGTAAATCCCTGTCTAGTCTCCTCAAGGAGCTCCTCTGATCTCGACTTTGATTCCTAAAGGGTTGTATGTGTGCTTTCCAAGAATCATTTTGTGCTCACTAACTCCTGAGTGAGTCGGTCGACCCCAATCTTCTTCTCCCTCAATGCCCTGTGATACATCTCACCAACCTCCAATAGTTAATATCTATACATCAACAACTACTGGTAGTTGGCCCTCATCACAGTCACTCTCTCCCTGAGTGTATGAAATTCATCAATGGAAAGTCCCCCATATGAACTATCATGTGCCATCGATTCCCTCCAACAATAACCTGCCACCAATGCATGTGTATCATCAATGCATCTAGTGGTTGTCATGATCATGTCCTCTCTAACTCTTAATTGTCTTGTCAAGTGTCATGACTCTTGATCACAATCTTGTTTAGGTGCTACCTCATGCCTCTCACTGCTAGTGTCAACAATGGAATCCCCAAAAACACACTCCTCAAAAAATAACTCACTGAACTACCCATTGTCCAATGTGCTACTAAGTCCTCTTGTATGCCACTGCACAGCATCACCAACTGCTACCCCCATATAAATCGCATTTTATTTTGTATGGCCAGTTGTATCCTCCTATGCGCTCACTCTGCTAATGTCATCCGCACCTGGATCCCATACAGATGTGTCTAGACATGAGATATGGTCATCCTGACCAATAAAGAGTGCATCCTCATTACTGTAGATCGGTCCTCGAAGTGAGTATCTCATCAAAATGTCAGTCTTCATAACCTTAGCTAACAATGGAATCTCCAACAGAGATGACTCACTCTCCTCATATGGATAGGTATGTGTATCATCAACTGGATCCAAGTCATGTCTCTCCTCCTAGATCTGTAGATCCATATATCCCTTGTGTACAATCCCCACACAAGGCTCCTCTACCATATCACAAATGCCATTGATATCCTCATGTGTCATGGCTATCATAGGTGTCTGAGAAGATGAAAAATGTGTCACTGTCATCATAGAAAGCTCATCATACTCCATACATGACTTTCTGGAAGCCATGTCTACACCCAAGGGTAGATCATCCAACCTCCTAATCTCATCATGTCTCAGTGATAACACATATGAATCCTCACAAGTGTCACCACTATGTTGAAGTGCTGGATCCTCAACATTTCCTGATATGGAAGATGAAGAACATGCGCTATCATCCTATCCATACAACTATCCCTCAGATGCGCAAGAGTCACTAGCGTCATCGAACTGCTCTAAATAGGAATCTATGGTTGCATCCTCACTATCATAGTGCACCTCAACAATGTGCACCTTCCTTTTACCCCAGCATCTGTGATATGGATCCCAAGGAACTTTGAAACTATAGCAAAACTCCCTACATCTAATGGGTGTAGGCTTAATTTGTGCTCCTTTCAATCCACTAGTTGGTGGGGATGTTTCCTTTTTTCATTGTCTAGACTATGCTCTACTATTTTGTATTTATGATATCCACTCATATATGGCTAGATCCAATTCTACCTGGAGCCTTTCCTGTTTATCCATTTTCGTTGACTATTGAACAACGTGATACTTTCTCATTATTCAATCATAAATTTTATCCTTATGGAATACCCCTCATGCTAGGAGGAATCCTCGCTCTGATACCACTGTAATGTTCCCAACCCAATATGCTTGGAACATTTTAAGTTTTATGGTTTTATGTATTTTCTAGTTGTGGTATTTTGTCAAAGACTTTGTTGATTTTCCTTTTAGAGTTGTGTTGGGTTTTCTAATGATGGTTATTTATGTATTTGCAGCAAGTAAAATATATCAATGTAGCCAAAAACATGTACACAACAAGATACAGTAGAAGAAACTCAAGTAAATAGCACAAATACCTCAGATCTGATTTTATTCATAATAATAGTTGACCTCATACAAAATGGAGCAGATATGGAATACATATAAGAGCGTGGAGTATATGGTTGATCGTGTCTCCCTAATACAATAGAGAGATGAATATATAGGCTTCCAAAATCCTCTTCAAGCTGAACACCAAAGATATAGAATATCCAAATCATCCCTAGATGAAATTTGATGTCCACCCTAGCACAATGTGTCCCTCACTGGTTGTAGCAAGCCAAGAAATTGGCCTCCAAGGATATGGCCTCTAATCAACTGAAACCAAGTGCAAAAATGTAGATCAGTGGTTACAGAAACCCTCTGATGAATCTCTAAACTATTGGGAGTGATCTCCCACTCCAACTCGCAAGATCCACTATGCACAATGCGCCCTCCTGAAGAAAAACACACCCTCCTGAGTGATAGGATGAATGGGTTGACGGATCCACTCAAAAAATGATGCAAAAAGGCACTAGGGTGATGGAAAATGATCCTATAGTGAAATCTATTGAATATCTAACCACCTCTGAGGAAATCAAACTACTCTCTCAATAACAGTACACCCTAGCTCTGCAGGAAACCTCCAATAATACACCATGCCTCCACAAATGCTCCTGGAACTAAATAGAAATGATGTAGAATGGAAAGGGAGGAATATTTCACCTCTATGACCAATCTTGGACCAGTTTGGGTTCTATCTTTCACCACAGAGATGATCTCTAGGATTTGTTCATTTAAAACCCTCAAAACCTCCAAGTGCATGGGCTCTCTAGCAAGAAGCCAAACATAAAAATGATAAACAACATAATGAGAGAATAGAGGCCTCTATATCTCTTTTATCCCCCATGTCCACCTTTTCTCTCCAAGTGAATTTTAATTTATTTTATTATTCCTTAATTAAATCACTTTATTAATTAATGAACCATTTTACCTCTAAAAAGTTATTTATCCATCCTTATGACTTCTCTGGTCACTGAAAGTCACTTCTCATCATCTTATCTTGTAGTGCTCTTCCTCCTGATTTCGATGAGCTATTACACTAAGAGGTTTCTCCAAGTATTATGCCCAATATGAACTTCTTAGTGAATTTGAATAAAATATGACTCATAATAACTCAAAATTACGGAAATCGTCGGAATGCAACGGAACCAAAGACAAGTTATGTGGAATGGATATTGATGATGAATTATGATGAACAGTGCAAGTCGGGCCCAATAAAACCCCTCAATATCTTCTGAACTATTCTTCACCCCTATCTGGATACTCTAGTAGGAATAACACTCTATAATGTAATAATGTCCAAAAATGGGGACATTATAGAGAAGGAGATCGTCAAGTTAGTCAAGGCACAATTTGGTACCAGCAGAGGGAACAGGGGTATTTTTCTTAGAGATATCAATGATCATGAGATTAGGTTCGACAGAAAGATCATGGCTTGCAAGCTACTGAGGAAGTGCAGAAAATAAGAGGCTCCGGCTAGAGTCATCGCAGTCACCGCGCAGTGCCCGAAGGGGGTAATGTTCAGTTGAACGCCTTACCTCATGAACCAATTCTTGATCGATTGCAAAGATGTGCAAGATAATGGAACAGAGTTCCATTATTCTTGGTTAACTATCCTCATAGAGTTGGCAGGATGGCAGTAGCCAAAATTTTCTTCTTTTCTAGATAGAAGTGGAAAGTTCTACGTAGTCAAGTACAAATCCCTCTCGTAGTCCAAGGACAACAAAAATCAACAGTCGAATAGAATGGTTTTTTCTATGATGTTGGAAGAGATACAACAGTGCACAGCCAATGTGTGGCACGTTCTTATGGAATTGGTCTAGGAATCGGAAGGGATATCCAGGTTTAAGGCATCCATGCACCACATGTGGATCTAGGCCACACACGATCCAAATAAGGAATGGTTGGAGATGCAATAGTGCGTCACAAGGGAAGAGATTGATTGGATAATCAAAGACCGACATTCGCAGTGGAAGATGCCAGTAGCAAAACTAGCAACAAGGCCAGTAGTAAGAAAATCAGCCAAACCTAAGGGGAAAGTTGAAGGTCCTTCAACAAAGACAAATATTCCAACTGCTAACACTAGGAAGGTTGTGGCATGCACTCAGGCATCGGGAAACATCACAGTGCCAAAGAGACTAAGGAGGACAACAACAATGCCCAGTGAAGACATTCAATAGGATGCCAAGAAGGGGAACACATCTCAGAACGGCGAGGAGGGGGAACAGGCGATGATGAGTGGGGCACAGCCCTCACAGATAAAAAGGACAAAAACACAAGCAGAGGAGACGTGCAAAAAAGATGAAGTACACCAAGGAGGGCCCGGTCATCAATAGTGGATGATGTTGAGTTTGTGGCGGACAAGGTCCAGGACAAGGGTGAAGATGTGGTTCGCGCTGCAAAAGCACAGAGAGAATAGATCATGGAAAAACTCATAGAAGTCCATGAAAGTCTATAGCAGTTACAAATACATACAGTGCCGCAAGACGAAGTGAAACAACCTGAAAAGACACAGCGACCCCCTGCGCAGAAAGAAAAATATGATACGATTTAGATAGTAGTGCAGAGCAGGGATACATTCATGATCACACAGCAAATGGTCAGAATTGATCAAGAGACTGTGCAGAAACACATGGGAGACATTAACCACTTTGAGTTAGCCATATCACATATACCCACGAAAGTAATATACAGACTCCAGCCAAGTATAATACAGGAAGTACAATCTAGAGCCTGTGTGGATGCCACCAACTTGGAGGTTGGTAGAGGGGTTGGAGATATGTTACAGATCACCTGGGACTAGTTGACCTCAGAGAAGGAGGAGGAAAAAGAATGCACTGACAAGCTAGAGAAATGGATAACATCGGTATACAATCGCATTCCAGATAGCGTGCAAGCACCAGATAGGAGTGCAGATGAAAAGATAAAGATCATTGCGCAGAAAATTCAAGGGTATATGCAGGAGATAGAAGATTTGAAAGAAATACTAAATCCTACGACTCCTCTAGAGGTCCAAGAGAAAATCGAACATCAAACAATATTCCAGATAGATGAAATAGAAACGGAAGCCGAGGAAGTTGCAGAATTTTTTGACAGAACTACGCAGATTTGGACCACTTTGGAAGAAGATGAAAAGGTCCAACAGTTGGACCAGCAAGAGGAGAAGTCAGTGTTGCAATTGTTGGAGTTACTTCACACACACCTATGATTTCTTTTTCCTAAGGTTTTTCCTATGTTTATTAGTCATTATTCAGTCTCCTAAAGTTTAGGAAAGAATATTCCACCTAGAGAATATTCTCTTCAGTTGATACTTCAGTTTGACTAATTGAGTTGAGTCTAGATGTTGCATTGGTTTTTTCACCATGCAACATTGGGATCATCACCATGATAATGCGCATTATCCTTGGTTTCATCACCAGACTATCACTTTACCCTTGATTCCTTGATCTACTCCTCACTACACTCTGTTTCAATCAGTTAACTGAAGATCGGTTGACTAGTTAACTCATTTAGGTGGCAGTTCACTCCCGTAACTGCCTGAGAGACTAGACTAGGTGGAAGTTCGCTCCCATAATTGTTGGTGTGTGTCCAGATCACTCTAGACCACCACTATGGTGCATTGTTTCTCCTCCATTGCGCATTGATTGAGTTATAAAGAGTATATCATGTGTAAATTATGCATTATTCATTACGGTTAATGAGAATTCTTCCATTCTTTCTCCCTTGCGTCTTCTTTCTCAATTTCTCTCTGCAAATGTGTGTGGAATTTTCTAGCTAGATCTATTCTATGCAAGTTCAATACATTTACATGGTATCAGAGCCAACGAAATGCTAAGAAAAAGCTACACCAAATTTTTTGTAGGTACAAAAGATTTAAGACAGCGAAAAGATGGATTTCCCAAAAGAATTCATTCTTACACCTTACAATTACTTTGCATGGAAGGAGAAAATAGTCATACATCTCCAAACCAGAGGATTGTACAGGTTAACCTTGAATACAAACACATAATCGACATCAGCCATAGAAAAATCCAAGTATCTAAATTGAATGGATGAAGCATTTGGAACGATTTGCAGTCTTATTTCTCCCAATCTCCTTTTTCACATATCTTCCTGTAAAACCCCCAATGAATCCTGGACCACCTTGAAATGGATCTTTGGAAAACAGGATGAGATGAGGGGACACATTATGGAGGTGGAATTTCTCACATTGGATCCAAAAAGCTTCGACAATATCCAAGATTTATTTACAAAATTCAAGGATTTACTGTCGCAACTCAAAGCTTGTGGGGTTGATAAATATAAGAAGGAGAAACAAATGGTTCTCTCCAAACTTGGTCCTGAATTCTCTGTGTTCATATCAAAACTCCATTTAGTCAAATTCTCCTCTGGAGACACTTGGAAGATGCCTTCTCTTGAGGACTTCATCGAATCCCTGACACAAGAGAAAACCAAGCTCATCAACATGGGAAAAGTCAAAGGCCCAAAGGCGCATGCACTTACTGTGCAAGATGGAAGCCATCAATATCAGAAATATAAAGATAAAGAAAAAAGGAGATCTCATGCACATCTGAAGAAGGAAGGGTACTCAAAACCCTTCACTGATGCCTCTAGATCCAAAGGTGGAAAGGGGAGAAATGCACATACTTCCATAAAGGATTCCATCCAGAATCCGCATGCATGTAGAAAAAAATAGATCTAATGACTCAAATACTTCAAAAAAAACAACCTTGGAGATCGCATCCCCGAGGGTGTGAAGAATAAGAAGCCAAAAGATCATAATCCCAAGAAAGGAAATTCTAGCCATGCCTTGATTGCCATCAACTCCTCTCCTGATGCTTGGATCATAGATTAAGAAGCATCACATCACATGGCTGCCACAAAATAAGTGTATTATTCATTGGATTCATGCAAAGGTCCTCCTATTCTGATGGGCGACAACTCTCCAGTCGAGGTCATAGAAAAAGGAAGGATTGAACTCCCCAATAGAAGCTTCAAGAATATGTTGCATGTTCACAAACTTTTCATCAATAGTCTCTCTGTGTATCAGATGATGAATTCCATCACTGGAAAGTGTTGGGTATGTGTTATATTCTTTGGATGTGTGTGTGTAGGCACGTCAGATTCGACTACTGCATCTGACGATCCCAACTTCCTTCGCTCTTTCTGTCGTGTGTGTCGGGCGCTTTCCTAGGGGGTCCCTTGGGGGGGAGAGGAGGGGGGCAGGTATGGCCCCCAATGGTTACATGCAACGTTTGGCTCCAGGTAGTAGCTCAGAGCCGACGAGGTTCTGGGCAGTGCCCCAAAAAAAAAATTTGGGCGGTTTTTTATATTTTTGTGGATTTTTCTATTTTTAGCAGTTTTCTAAATTAATCTTGGATTAAGGGATTAGGGTTTTGGTAGCTATGGAATACCTAAAACATTGTATATATTTTATGGTGAATGGTGAAATTAATACAATGAAGAGTTTAAAGGTGTGGCACCAAGGAAGGTTGGTTTTCTCCTAGTTAAGGGTTTCCAGTGTAAATATTTGTGTACTATGTGTACTATGTGTATGAGCCATTGATTAATTTCTATTTTTATTAAGAATTTGTATGCATTTCTTTACTTCACAGGTTTAAAACTTAAATGTGGTATCAGAGCTTGTTTTTGGCTTCAGAGGGACGCCTTTGTTGTTGAGGGTTTGGCTCGGTCTTGATAGATCAAGTTTAGCTTGGGTCTGTGATAAACCTGGGTTTAGTGGGAGTTTTTGCAGTGTATATTCGAGTGTCGAAAGAGGAATGGTGATCTCTTCTAGAATCGAGATAGAGAAGTTCAACAATAAAAACTTTGAGCTATGGAAGCTCAATATGGAGGACCTTCTTGAAGACAAAGAACAATGCATCGATGTGGATCCTAGTACACATCCTACTGGTACGCAGCCTACTGGCACACAGTCGACTGGTACACAACCTACTAGTACACCACCTATTGTTATGTCGAAGGAAGATTGGGAGAATTTGGACAGAAGAGCAAGGAGTATTATTCGACTTTGCCTGACAGATTAGGTGTGGTTGAATGTCTCGAGAGAATCTACATCCAAGGAACTATGGGATAAGTTAAGGAATTTGTATCAATCAAAGTCCCTGGTAAACAAGTTGTTTCTTCGAAAGAAGTTGTATCATCTTAGGATGGAATATGGAGATTGTGTGACAGAACATGTAATTTCTTGTAATACTCTAGTAAGTCAACTTGTCTCTGTTAATATTATGATTGAAAAAGAAGATAAGTGTATTACTTTTTTATGTTCTTTGCCAGACTCTTGGGATAATCTGGTTGTAGCAATTGGTAGTACCACTTAATCTACATTGAGGTATGAGGATGTAGTTGCATCCTTGTTATCTGAAGAGATGAGACAAAAAATCATGGATGGTCATAGCACTTATGCTATATTTGTAAGAGGTCGTACCCAAGACAGGAATCTGGTAAGTCTTCGGGGGGGAGATCTAAATATACAGGTAGATCTAAGTCTCCAAGAAAATATTTGAGGAAATATTGGAAGTGTGGTAAAACAGGGAATTATAAGAAAGATTGCAAGTCTAAGAAGGTTGATAAACCATAGGGATCTGATGGTACCTCTTCCACAGAGGAGAAAACATCCACTGAAGAAGGAGGTGATGTTTACCCAGCATCTATAGGTATACATGCAGAACGTGATGTATGGTTGATCGACTCAAGTGCGGCATACCATATGACTCCTCACAGGGAGTGGTTCTATGAATATGAAAAATACGATGGTGGTGATGTATTCCTAGGAGATGACTCGACAACCAAAATCATGGGACATGGAAGGGTTAAGTTGTTGCTAAAAGATGGAAGGATTAGAACTCTCCCTGGGGTTCTTCACATTCCAAAACTAGACAGGAGCATAATATCTGTAAGCAAGTTGGATGATACAAAAGTGGATATTGTATTGGGAAAGGGAACTTCCAAGATGGTACGAGGAGAAATGGTGTTGATGAGGGGATTTAGGTGTGGAACTATGTACAAGTTGTTGGGAAGAACTTATACTAATGGGTGTAACAGTTATGTTGTCCCTGAGCAGACAAATAAAGAACACAAGACCAATATTGTTCCTGGAAAGAAGACCATGTTGTGGCATCAAAGGCTGGGGCATATTGGAGAAAAGGGCCTTCGAACACTACCCGGTAAAGGTATGGTTGAAGGTATGTCTAATTGCACTCTGGATTTTGATTTCTGTGAACATTGCATATATGGAAAACAAAATCAAGTAATATTTCCATCTGGTGCTACAAGAGCAAAGAGGATCTTAGAGTTGATACACAGTGATGTGTTTGGACCTATGCGTGTTCCATCACTAGGTAAATATTTGTATTATGTTTCATTCATAGGTGATTTCTCAAGGAACACATGGATTTAATTTCTTAGAAATAAATATGAGGTATTTGATAAATTTAAAGAGTTTAAGGCTTTGGTAGGAAATCAAATAGAGAAGAAAATAAAGGTATTGAGGATAGATAATGGTGGAGAATTCTGTGGAAATGAATTTGAAGAATTCCGTAAGAAGTGTGGTATAGCAAGGTAGAAGACTAGTCCATACACACCTCAGCATAATGGAGTTGCAGAAAGGATGAACAAGACACTAATGGAAAAAGAAAGAAGCATGCTTAGCGGTGCCGAGTGAGGATAGGAATTCTGGGTAGAGGAAGTGGGTACAGCATGTTACCTGGTCAATCGATCACCCTCATAAGTGTTGGATGATAAAACTCCACACGAGGTATGGACTGGAAATAAACCCTCTATTGAACATATTAGAGTGTTTGGTTCTGATGCTTATGTACATGTTTCAAAGGAAAATAGGAGTAAGCTGGATAAAAAAAAGTTGAAAAGTGTATCTTTATTGGTTATAAAGATGGTGTGAAAATTTATAAGCTTTGGAACCCATAAACTAAGAAGATTGTTTACAATCGAGATGTTGTTTTCAGAGAGGTAAAATATGTTTCCAAACAGGAATTCCTACCAAGGCCAGAAGAACCTGGGAAAATAGAGTTTGATTTGGATGATGCAAAATATGAATCATCTGAAGAAGATGAAGCAGAAGAAGAAGAAACTCATACCCCATTATTTTGAGGAGATCAATGAGGGAAAGAAGGAAAACATAAAGTTATAGTCCACCTGATTTTTGTTCTAATTTTTCTTTATCTATTATTGATGATGATCCCATAACTGTCAAGGAAACAGTGAATTCAGAGGATAGTAAACTCTAGAAGAAGGCCATGGTTGAAGAAATGGATGCCTTGGATAAGAATGAGGCATGGGATATAGTTGAGTTTCCAGATGGAAGAAAATGTTTTGGTAGAAAATGGTTGATTAAGAAGAAGTTTAATGCAGAAGGAAAAGTGGATAAATACAAAGCTCGGTTAGTAGCAAAAGGTTATTCCCAGGTAGAGGGAATTGACTTTGGTGATATTTTTTCTCCTGTTTCCAAGTTAACTTCTATTAGATTTATTTTATCTATTGGTGTTGCTTTTGATCTTCAAGTGGAACAAATGGATGTGAAGACAGCATTCCTACATGGGGATCTGGAAGAAGAAATCTACATGAAGCAGCCAGAAGGATTTGTAGTGAAGGGAAAGAAAGAGTTGGTCTGTAAGCTAAAGAAGTCACTATATGGTCTGAAGCAATCACCTAGGATGTGGTACCAAAAG
>ML783168.1:311487-325971 GCA_009831015.1 Picea engelmannii | reverse complement strand
AGGTTGGTAATCACTTCATTTATGTAGTGTTGTATGTTGATGACATGTTGCTGGTAGGAAATAACATGGATGTTATCAAGGAGGTGAAATCGCAGCTATCCTCCAAATTTGACATGAAGGATCTTGGTGTTGCTAACTTCATTCTAAGAATGGAGATTAAAAGAGATCATGCAAACAGGAAACTATGATTGAATCAGAGAAAATATGTTAAGACGATATTGCAGAGGTTTAATATGCATGGATGTAAATCGATCAAGGTTCCTATTCTTATAGGTGTAAAGTTATCTGCAGATTTCAAAGCCCTGGTTGAGACACAATCCGGAAAGAAAATCAAAGTCCTCTGAACTGATAACGGGGGAGAGTATGTCAATCATGAGATCCAAAATATTTGTCATGAGGCAGGGATTCAGTTGCAGCACATAGTTCCCTATACTCCGCAGCAAAATGGAGTTGTTGAGTGGAAAAACAGATCTCTAAAAGAGATTTCATCTTGCATGCTACATGCAAAGTCACTACAATAGAGACTATGGGTCGAAGCACTTAATTGTTAAACCTACATCCAAAGAAAAACTCCCCATAGATCTATCAAGGATAAGACGCCCTACGAGGCTTGGAGCGGCCTCAAATTGGAAGTGACCCACTTTCTTGTTTTCAGTTCACGTGCATGGGCTCGGATTCCCTCTACAAAGAGGAAGGCACTTGATCCACAAAGAACAGAGTGTATCTTTGTTGGATACCACAATGGTGTGAATGGATACAGACTTATTGATCTTTCCTTGGATCGGCTCATCATTGAGTGAAGTGTCTAATTCACGGAAAGTGTCTCGCATGTACCTCAGCAACCGCATGCAGACACCTTCATTCTTCCACCTATTTGAGACAATGAGCATGCACATGTCGACTCTTATTCGGATGAGAGTTCTAATTCAGATGACTCAGATGATCCAGATATAGAGTTAGTACATTCAGATGCAGAGTCAGAGAATCCAGATGCAGATGCAAAGCCAGAGCAAAGGCCCAAGTGGGCACAGACTACTCCTCAGGATACAAAGGATCTTGTTGGTGATCTAGCCGATACTAGGAGGACTCAATCTGATTTTGAGGAGCCTCCTATTTCACTCACTGCCACTGAACCATTGCCCTCCATGCATATTTTCTTGGTTCAATCTTCAAATCCACAGTCTTATGGCAAGGCTGCTGGAAATCCCTTTTGGGAATCTTCCATGAAGGAGGAGTAGAACTCCCTCCTCGAGAACCATACTTGGGATTTGGTTCCCCTTCCTTCTGGAAGGAAACTTATCAGATGCAGATGGGTCTACAGGACCAACAGTGTAGAAAATGGACAGATTAGCATATACAAAGCTAGGCTTGTCGCAAAAGGCTTTCAGCAGGTGCATGGCATTGACTATGATGAGACCTTCGCTCCAGTAGAAAAGATGGATTCCATATGTTTGGCACTTGCAATTGTGGAAGCCAAGGGATGGGAAGTCCATCAGATGGGCGTGAAGAATGCATTTCTTCACGGTGATCTCTCTGAGGAGATCTATATGGAGCCCCAAGGATTTATGCAGGATTCATCTTTGATTTGTCAACTGAAGAAGTCTATTTATGGCCTCAAGCAGGCTTCGAGTGCATGGTATGCCAAGATGGATTCCTACCTGTTGTCACAGAAATTTGTACGTTGTAAATCAGACCCGAATGTCTACATGCTCGGGACAATTGATTCACTTATACTCTTAGT
The DNA here is from genome assembly GCA_009831015.1 of Picea engelmannii. NCBI lineage: Eukaryota > Viridiplantae > Streptophyta > Pinopsida > Pinales > Pinaceae > Picea > Picea engelmannii. The sequence goes on along the minus strand of ML783168.1, from coordinate 324,230 downwards.
TTTGTATGTTGATGATGTGTTGATCATTGGTTGCTCTACTTTGATGATTTTTGTAGTTAAGAGGATTCTACATGATAGGTTTTTTATGATGGACATGGGTCCGCTACACTTCTTCCTTGGACTCAAGATCAGTCAGAATGCATCAAGCATCAAACTATCTCAGGCCAAGTATGCATGATATCTCCTTGAGAGATTTCACATGACAGACTGCAAGTCTGCTCCGTCTCATTTCCTATCAGGAGTCAAGCTTGAGGATGGCAGGGACACTCCACTGGTTGACAACACATTGTACAGACAACTAGTGGGGATCTTGTTGTATCTCACACACTCCAGACCAGACCTCTCATATGCAGTTGGGGCAGTTTCCAGGTTCATGTAAGAGTCGCATGAGCTACCTTGGAAGGTTGCAAAGCGTATCCTTCGATATGTACAGGGCACCATCACCTTTGGGATTCATTATGCAGCAAACTCTACATTAGATCTCATCGGGTTTACTGATTCTGAATGGGTTGGCGATATCATTGATTGCAAGTCCACATGTGGTTACTCACTTAGTCTTGGTTCCATGCCTATCTATTGGTCAAGCAAGAAGCAGGTTGTTATTTCTCTTTCTTCAGCCAAGGTAGAGTACAGAGGGGTGGTTAACATGACCATTTAGGCTATGTGGCTACAACATTTTCTCACTCAGTTGGGCATTCAGTTTCATCCATCAATCATCATCTGGTGTGACAACCAGAGTAGTCTGAAGTTCTACAGAGATCTTGTTCAGAGGTAGTGGATGAAGCACATCAAGATCTGCATGCACTACATCTGGGACTTAGTACATGAGGGGATCATCGACCTACAGTTCTTTCCTTCAGCAGAACAGACGACAGACATCTTCACCAAGACCTTCACTGAGCAAAAGTTTCACTTTCTGTGAATTCGTCTTGGAGTGAAGGACATGGTTTCCTAGAAACTGACAGTTCTTCTTTTTTTACATACATTGTACCTTGAGGGGGGGGGTTTCCCATGAGGTTTTCCCTCTTTCCTCACTTTATTTCAGTGTATCTTTTGTATTTGGATACCTAACATGGCCTCGTTGTCGGTGTTAGCAACAATTGTGGTATCGGGGAACAAAGGTCTACACGATTGCACGATAAGTGCCCAAGCACAGCACACAAAAGAAATCTGCTTGGGGCCCGAATCAAGCAAGCGAGCCTGATCATGGACATGAGAAGCGGTGAAAGCTCCACAAGAGGGCTTCATCCGGAATCGGGATATCGGAGATCCCGGGAGCGAGATTTTTGTGCATTGCAGAATCGCGATACGCGATTTCCCGATCGGTGGGGAACAGCTGTCAATCGTGGAGGACAGGTGGCGGGCTTTTGCGATGGGGAGTGGACCGCTGATAGGTCAACGGCCATGAGCCATCGGGGATCGGGGAATCGCGAGTCTAGAGGATGCGTGCTTGTTGACATTGCAAACCACGAAACCTTGATGGAGAGTATGGTCGAGGGCATGTGGTAGTGGTCACTTGGACCAGGGTCTAGTCGAAGGGATAGCACGGAAAGCTCATCGGCAATCGGAAAATCATGAGTCTCGTGGACACAAACACCGTGTGATCATGAACGTTGAAACTCCGATGGGAGGTTTGGCTAAGGTCACACGGAGACAGGTTATATGGATCGTGTTCTAGCCGGTAGGGGCTAACTCCTAGGAGGAGGAGCTCATCGCACATTAGGATATTGGAGATCCTGGGGGCAGGGAGTTCATGCATCTTGAACTCATGAATCCTGAATCCCCGAAACCTCATCACATACCTCCATTACCTATCCCTTTCCACCACATCCTATCCCCATGTCCTGCCAACCATATTTTCTTCTCGGCCCCTGTGTTCCCTCCACCTGGCTCGTACACTTCAAAGCCCATGAATTCTTCCACTTGCATTTGCCCTATCGTTCTCCCTCCGCCACATGCATCTGTATGGCCTCTCCTCATCCCATCTCCACACTGAGCATGTAAAACTACCCCTACCTGATCATCGTCCATTCACCACTTCATGTCAAGTCCTCCAGTCATCATGACGGCCTCCACACCTACCCGCTAGTCTTGCCATGAATTCTCCAAACAGATCCAAATGGTAGAATGAGAAGGCCCCCATGTCCTGTAGGTACAGAGTTGACCGGGGCCTTTCCCAATCCCAATGAAATAGTTATTGCAGCAGTTGATGGTGGTTGGACATCGTTTCCACCATAAATGGAAAGTCCAAAAATGACTGTAAGCTTGTCAATTCATTCACAGGTCCTTCTGGAGCGCGATTGCGTCTGAATGAAGTTCACGACTGTCCAGAGACTGCAGGCGCAGTAAACATGCAGACGTAATGTCTTCAATGCGATGTCTCGAATTGGCTTCTATGGTTTTTCTCTAAGTATTTAGGGGAGTTTTCTCACATTTTGTAGGTATCGATGGTTGAGCAGAGATCCCAGTTGTAAAGTTTTAACGAAGCACTGTTAATCTGATTATGTATGGACTTTTGAGACTTCTTGCCTTATGGATGCCAGTTTCTTTCATGCCTTTGTTTACACTGTGTTAGAGCAACTCAAAATTGGAGGATCCAGTCAAGCTGTAGCTATTATAGGATGATGTTGTAATGGATCACTGTAATAGTTGCGTTGTCTCTAATCGGTTATTGTGATTTCCCAGCGCTGAGCGACTTGGAATTGGCGGATCCAGTCAAGTCTCCCTTTAGTTTCTTGAGACTCTGAACCAAGAGGATCTTGCATTCAAAGTCTTTCTTCTGCAAACTGTTGTAAGCCTGTTGCCCAAAGCCATTTGTTCACCCTTCTTATCAAGTCTTCCACCTATTCACCCTTAATTAACTCGCTGGCTGAAGTTAGGATTCCAGACCTCCTTTGTTCTCTACGTACCAGATCCAATCCATGAATTAGAGTGATACCTCCTCGAGCAATTATATCCATCTGATCACCTATTAAAAACAAATCGTGACATTAAACTGATGGGTGTCGGGTTCTGCTCCTGCAAGCAATCTAGGAGTGACTTCCGACGCTAACATTTCTGGCGCCGTTGCCGGGGACGAAGTTGAATATTTTCCCCGGGATTGAACGACAACGATCAATTGATTCTGAAGGTGCATCATATATCAGAACTATTGAGATTGCTACTGTGCACCTGGCGACTCCATTGTGACGACTCCACTGGAGTGAACCCGTTGTTTTAATTGTGGATTTCAGAGGCAGGCACACGCGGTCCCATCCACAGCTGCCTCTAGCTACACCTGAAACAGATCCAGAGGTGGTGCTCAGAAAGGGAAAGGCCTCTGAAGAAGAAGCATCCATCACCGAACCAGGTAATCCACCATATCCTTCTGTTGGAGCTCCTTTTTCTCCTCCTCAGTTATTTGACAGGCTTGTCTCTGCAGTTTCCCATTTCCTAAATTTTGAGAGTGTTCCTGTTGAGTTTTCCCCTCCTGGTCTGGGACTAGAGGAAGAAACCCTTGTCACTCCCCTCTCCTTTGAAGATGTTTATCGGCGAAGACCCGTGACTGTAGAGAATTTTCCCACTCATGTGCAAAGAGGAGCACCCACTGACTTGATCTCGATAGCCTTCTCCTTAAATCACCTCTTGTTTCCCACTCCAATTCGAGACTCATTCTCAATAACCCCTTTGCGAACTCCTTCTCCTCCAAATTCTCCTCCACCTAATATCCCTATGGCTGGTGCTAATCCCCCTTTGAATAGAATGGACACCATAGTCACTGCCAGATACGCTCCCTTAGTCCTACCCCATCCTATGAACCCTCTCCCTGTTGGAGATTACTTGAAGTACATGCCCAAGTTTACTGGGGAAGGAGACATAACTGCGGAAGAGCACCTGGCTGCTTTCTACAGTTATGCAAACAACCTCAATATTGAAAATGAAGATGTTTGGATGAGAGTTTTCGTCCAAAGTCTGGATGGCGAGGTGAGGAAGTGGTTTAGAGGATTGGCTCCAGGATCTATTGCTGGGATTGAAGCTCTAGATAGTGATTTCCTAAGGAAGTTGGGAGATAGGAAGGATTTCATGTATTACATGACAGAGTTCAGGTATTTGAAGAAGATGGACAGAGAATCTATTTCTGACTTCTCCAAAAGATTCAATAAGATGTATAATAAAATCCATGCCGAGATAAAGCCTTCAGAATCCTCGGCCAAAATTTCTTATGCTAGTGCGTTTGGCCCCGATTTTTGCCTGTTATTGAGAGAAAGAAGAGCCACCTCCTTAGCTCAAATGCAGGACACGGCTATAGAGGTGGAATCTAATGTACTAGTAGCTGACAGACTGAGAAACAAGGCCGAGGCAAACAGGAGAAAGGGAAGGTCGGAAGCCTCGACTTCTGACCCATCGGTGTCCCACCCTCAAGTAGACGAGCTGACCAGGATGGTGAAGTCTCTGTCCGTGGAGATGGAAAGAATGAGAGTGGAAGGGAGGCAAGCATACAAGGGCCCTCAGAATGCCAAAAATAAAGGAGGTTTCAGGAGGCCAAATAATTTTACCCCCCCGAATGTGCAAAGAGAGAAGAGAAGAGACAGAGATGACCAGAGAATCCAGGCCCCTTTTCAGAACAACTTGGTGGCCAATGAGGAGGAAGGAGAAATAGATGAGCTTGACCCTGAAATCCACTACTTAGAAGACACTCCTCCTTTTCCTCATCTCACTCAAACAGCTTACGAGGAGTCTCTCATGAATAGTCAGCTAAATGAATTGAGCAAGGGATAAAAGGCGGGCAGCGGTCAAGACAGGTACAACCTGAGGTCCAACAAAAGGACAGCAGCACCTGATATTCCTGAGCAGTCCATTAGAGAAAAGAAGCCTGCTAGTAAAGTAGCATATGGTCACAAAGGTAAGAAGGCCCAACCCCTCTCTCCCATTTTCCATAATCATGTTATTGAAATGAAAGAAATTCCAAAGCCTACATCTTCTTTTAACTTCGAGCATGAGATCCAAAAGATCAAAATCCTTGTGCCCCTAACTGAGCCGATTAAACATGACGAATTCAAAAAAGGCTTCTCCAAGATTTTATAGTCGGAAGCCTCAAGCCTTCCTACAGACTCCATAAACCTCCAAGATGAAAAGCCAGCTGTCGTCCTAGGTCCCATGGTGGAAGATAGAGATGACTCATCCCCTCCCTTCTACACCTCCTTGAACATACATGACAAGGTATTACACAACTGCTTGATGGACTCGGAGGCTTCTCACAACCTCATGCCCAAAAATGTCATGGAAGAGTTAGGAATAGAAGTCACCCGAGCCTATCATGACCTCTATTCCTTTGAATCCAGGAGAGTTCAGTGTCTTGGAGTTATTAAAGACCCGGTTGTTACCTTGTTTCAACTGCCCATGAAGAGTGTGGTTATGGATATTGTAGTAGTTGATGTCCCCCCCAAGTTCGATATGCTATTATCAAGATCTTGGATAAAAATACTGGGGGGAACCTTGCATATGGACCTCACATATGCTACTATCCCAGCGTTTGGAGGAGAGCATAGAAGACTATACAGGGAAGCTCAATTGGCCTATATAATCAGTGATGAAGCCAACCCTACCAACCATCCCATCTTTGCCTTGGACACTGACTTAGGCTCCAGTTTACTACAACTCACCCATGCCCCTGAGCCTCCTCTCAAACTCAGAAAGCAGCCCACCAGTTCCCCCAAACTTCCTCCCTCCATCACCCCCGTCTGGAAATTGTTCTTTGATGGAGCCTCTTCCAGGGAAGGCGCTGGAGCTGGGGTGGTTTTTGTGTCACCTACTCAGGAAACCATATCTCTGTCATATAAATTAGAATTTTAAGCTACCAACAATGTGGCAGAGTTTGAGGCTCTTGTTCTGGGATTAAGAGATGTGAGGGAAATGGGAATTCAGGAAGTAGCAGTGTTCGGTGATGCAGAGTTGGTGGTCCAGCAGATCAGCAACGCTTATCAGGCTAAGCATCCTCAACTCAGAAGCTACAGAAATGAGGTTTGGGACCTTATTAATAGTTTCTTCTCAGTGTTTAATATTTCTTTCATCCCAAGAGAGGAGAACACCTTGGCAGATTCCTTGGTTGCATCGGCTAGCAATTTCAAAGTACCTCTGCCACCCAAATTCAGATATGATGTAGAGGTAAAGTACAGACCCTCCATACCTGACAACGTCAAACATTGGAAGGTGTTCGAGGACGATCTCGAGGTCAAGAGGTTCTTGGAGACTGTTGAGGAATTTTCATAAATGCACATAGACCAAGACGTCGTCTTAGAGGAAGAGCTCGATGGGGGTAATTTTCTGAATAAGATTGCAGAGCGTGACATTGTACAGCTGCCCAGCAACCATATTCCCAGAGGACTGGTTCCTTTGGAAAGGATTTTTGATAGAAACGATGTGTCGATAAAAGGAGAAGTCTCAGAGGAGGAGGATGGTACTATTCAATGCAACATTGGAACCGAGAGTGAGCCCAAGTATGTCAAATTGTCAAGAAGTCTGACAGAGGAGAAGAGGTCCGAATACATTGGACTTTTGAGGAATTTGTTAATGTTTTTGCCTGGACCTACGAAGACCTCAAAACCTATGACACCTCTGTCATCGAGCATAAAATTCCATTAAAGGAGGAGGCGAAGCCATTCAGGCAGAAGCTGAGACAGATCAATCCCATGCTCCTGCCTATCATGGAGAGGGAAGTGAAGAAGTTTCTTCAAGCTCATATCATTGTACCATTGAGATATTCAGAGTGGGTGGCCAACTTGGTCCCAGTAAGGAAAAAGAATGGAGAAATCTGACTCTGTGTAGACTTCAGAAACCTGAACAGGAGCTCACAGAAGGATAACTACCCCTTGCCGAAGATGGAACATATATTGCAGAGGGTGATAGGAGCTTCCAGGATGTCCATGATTGATGGTTTCTCTGGCTACAAGCAGGTCTTTGTTCTGCCTGAAGACAGGGAAAAGACAGCATTCGCTACTCCATGGGGCACATTCATGTATGCCAAGATGCGATTTGGACTAATGAATGCAGGGGCGACTTTCCAGCGTGCCATGGACATAGCTTTCGTTGGGGAAAAGGATAAATTTGTGGTCGTTTATCTGGATGATATCACAGTATTTTCAAAATCTGATAAAGAACACCGTCGCCATCTCAGGAAAGTTTTCTTGAAATGTAGAAAGTTTGGCATTTCATTAAACCCCAAGAAATCCCTATTTTCCATGAAGGAGGGAAAGTTACTAGACCACATAGTATCAGCAGAAGGAGTCAGGATTGACCCCAGCAGAGTTGAGGCGATACAAGCCTTATCAATCCCGAGGTCCAAGAAGGAGGTCCAATCTTTCCTCGGTAAAATTAATTTTTTGAGGAGGTTTGTGCCTAACTTTGCTGAGGAGGTAAAGCTAATAACATCCATGTTAAAGAAAGAGAATGAAGTAAGGTGGACCCCTCAATCATGGAATTCTTTTGAACAAATCAAGAGGGCCCTGACTGAAGCTCTTGTGTTTATCAGTCCCAACTACTCAAAGGATTTCCTTATTTTCTCCTTTGCCTCACCTGACACAGTGGTTGTTGTTCTATTACAGACAAATGACAGTGGGTTGGAGCGGCCTATTTCTTATTTCAACTGAGCATTGAGGGATGTTGAAGTCAGGTATGACACTATGGAGAAGCAGGCTTATGCTCTAGTAAAATCTCTCAAAGATTTTAGAACCTACATACTGCAGTCAAAGATCATCGCCTATGTCCCCTCGATTGTTGTTAAAGACATTCTTATTCAGTCTGACATAGATGGGAGAAGGAGTAAATGGATAGCCAAAATCCTGGAATTCAACCTAGAAATAAGGCCCACCAAATTGATCAAAGGGCAAGGTTTATCCAAGCTGTTGGCTGAAGCAAACTACCAAGCGTTGGGGATAATTTTCATCAACGAATGCTCAGGTATTCAGCAGGACCAACTGCCTGATATAGACCATCAAAGGGATCCCCCATTGGCTCGATGTCCTTGGTATAAGGATGTCATATACTTTCTGTAGGAGTTGCGGCCTCCAGACGGCCTAAAAAGAAGCAAAGCAAGAGCTCTAAAGCTCAACGCAGTCAGATACTGCCTGATTGATCAAGTGTTATATTGGAAAGACCCGTTGGGGGTGCTTTTAAAATGCATGAGTCCACTAGAGGCCGAGATGATCGTGGCTGAATTTCACAGCGGCCTATGTGGAGGGAACCATTTCTAGAGAGCCACAGCCCACAAAATCCTCAGGGATGGGTACTACTGGCCTACCGTGTTCACTGATGTCTGCAAGAGGGTCAGAGCCTGCATCAAATGTCAAAAATTTGCAGGAAAGCAGTAGCTCAGGTCTCTATCGTTAAACCTGGTGGTGGTTTCAGGGCCTTTCCAGCAGTGGGGCATAGATTTCATTGGAGAATTTCACCCTGCTTCTAGTGGGAAGCACAGGTGGATCCTGACTACTACAGATTTCTTTACCAAGTGGATTGAAGCTATCCTCACTAGGAGTGCTTCCCAAAAGGTAATCATTGGATTCTTGCAGGACCTCATCACAAGGTTCGGCTGACCAAATAAGATTGTCATTGATAATGCAGCCGCTTTCGGATATGAACCACTAGCCAAGTTCTGTGAACAGTTTGGGATCAAATTGATTCACTCCACCCCATATTATCCACAGGGCAACGGTCTAGCGGAATCCTCAAACAAAATCCTGATAAGGATCATCAAAAGGTTGTTGGAAGACAACAAAAAGGCTTGGAATTCAAAGTTGAAATTCACCCTATGGGCTGATCGAGTGACTACAAAGAGATCTATAGGTCTCTCCCCTTTCCAGTTAGTCTATGGATCCAAAGTCGTCTTCCCTTCTCAGCTGGCCTTTCCTGTAGCGAAATTCCTCCAGGATTATCAGGAAGAACCCAATGACATGATCAGAAGGATTCATCAGCTAGTCGAGGTCCAGCAGGCTAGGGAGCAGACAGTGGACAGAATTTAGGACCATCAGCCAAAGATCAAGCAAGTCTTCGATAAGAAGGCCAAGAAGGAGAGGTTCTAGATAGGAGACCTGGTGATGAAATGGGATGCTCCTAAACAAGATAAGGGCAAACACAACAAATTTGAAGCCCTGTGGATTGGGCCTTTCAGAATCTCTGAGACTTTCTTAAATAACACATACAGGTTGCGAGATTTGGAAGGTGAATAAGTTTTCAGCAGCCCAGTGAATGGGCATTTCCTGAAGAAATGTTTTGTCTGAGCCTCAGATGACTCCTTTGTTTGTATATATTGTCCTTTTTGTTTTTAGTTTGTTTTTGTTTTTATTTCTGCGGCCTAATAATGACTCCATAGCCCAACAGCAAGGCACTGAAACTGCAAAATGAGTCCTTAGAGCATCACAGGGATGACTCTATCCCCCATGGAGCCTAATGTTAGCAAAAATTGTGGTATCAAGGAACAAAGGTCTGCACGATTGCACGATAAGTGCCCAAGCGCAGCACACAGAAGAAATCTACTTGGGGACCGAATCAAGCAAGCAAGCCTGATCATGGACATGAGAAGCGGCGAATGCTCCACAGGAGGGCTTCATCGAGAATCGGGATATCGGAGATCCCGGGAGTGAGAGTTTTGTGCATTGCAGAATCGCGATACGCGATTTCCCGATTGGTGGGGAAAAGCTATCAATCGTGGAGGACAGGTGGTGAGATTTTACGACGGGGAGCAGACCACTGAAAGGTAAACGGCCATGAGCCATTGGGGATCAGGGAATCGCGAGTCCGGAGGATGCGTGCTCATTGAAATTGCAAACTGCGAAACCCCGATGGAGAGTATGGTCGAGGGCATGTGGTAGTGGTCACTTGGACCAGGGTCTAGTCGAAGGGCTAGCATGGAAAGCGCATTGGCAATCGGAAAATCACGAGTCCCATGGACACAAACACCGTGTCATCGTGAATGCCGAAACTCTGATGGGAGGTTTGGCTAAGGTCACACAGAGACATGTTATATGGATCATGTTCTAGCCGGTAGGGGCTAGCTCCTAGGAGGAGGATCTCATCGCACATCGGGATATCGGAGATCCCGGGGGCAGGGAGTTCGTGCATCTTGAACTCGCGAATCCCGAATCGCCGAAACCTCATCACATACCTCCATTACCTATCCCTTGTCGCCACGTCCTATCCCTGTGTCTTTCCAACCATATTTTCTTCCCGGCCCCTGTGTTCCCTCCACCTGGCTTGTACAGTTCGAAGCCCACGAATTCTTCCACTTGCATTTTCCCTATCGTTCTCCCTCTGCCACATGAATCTGTATGGCCTCTCCTCATCCCATCTCCACACAGAGCATGTCAAAATACCCCTTCCTGATCACCGTCCATTCACCACTTCATGTCAAGTCCTCCATTAATCACGACGGCCTCCACGTCTACCCGCTAGTCTTGCCATGAATTCTCCAAACAGATCCAAATGGCAGAATGAGAAGGCCCCCATGTCCTATAGGTACAGAGTCAACCGGGGCCTTTCCCGATCCCAATGAAACAGTTATTGCAGCAGTTGATGGTGGTTGGACATCGTTTCCACCATAAATGGAAAGTCTAGAAATGACTGTAAGCTTGTCAATTCATTCACAGGTCCTTTCGGAGCGCGATTGCATCTAACTGAAGTTCACGACTGTCTAGAGACTGCAGGCGCAGTAAACATGCAGACGTAATGTCTTCAATGCGATGTCTCGAATTGGCTTCTATGGTTTTTCTCTAAGTATTTAGGGGAGTTTTCTCGCATTTTGTAGGTATCGATGGTTGATCAGAGCTCCCGGTTGTAAAGTTTTAACGAAGCACTGTTAATCTAATTATGTATGGACTTTTGAGACTTCTTGCCTTATGGATGCCAGTTTCTTGCATGCCTTTGTTTACACTGTGTTAGAGCAACTCGGAATTGGAGGATCCAGTTGAGCTATAGCTATTATAGGATGATGTTGTAATGGATCACTGTAATTGTTGCGATGTCTCTAATCGGTTATTGTGATTTCCCAGCGTTGAGCGACTTGGAATTGGCGGATCTAGTCAAGTCCCCCTTCAGTTTCTTGAGACTCTGAACCAAGAGGATCTTGCATTCAGAGTCTTTTTCTTCTACAAATTGTCGTAAGCCTGTTGCCCAAAGTCGTTTGTTCACCCTTCTTATCAAGTCTTCCACCTATTCACCCTTAATTAACTCGTTGGCTGAAGTTAGGATTTCAGACCTCCTTTGTTCTCTACGTACCAGATCCAGTCCCTGAATTAGAGTGATACCTCCTCGAGCCATTATCTCCATCTGATCACCTATTAAAAACTAATCGTGACATTAAACTGATGGGTGTCGGGCTCTTCTCCTGCAAGCAATCCAGGAGTGACTTCCGACACTAACAGTCGGGACCCATTCTTTATTTTCATCATAGTGATGTTTAGGGGGGGTGTTGGAGTTACTTCACACACACCTAGGATTTATTTTTCCTAAGGTCCTAAGGTTTTTCCTATATTTATTAGTCATTATTCAGACTCCTAAATTTTAGCGGAGAATATTCCACCTAGAGAATATTCTCTTTAGTTGACACTTCAATTTGACTATTTGAGTTGAGTCTAGATGTTGCATTGGTTTTGTGACCTTGCAACATTGGGATCATCACCATGCTAATTCACATTAGCCTTGGTTTCATCACCAAAATGGCGCATTACCCTTGATTCCTTGATCTACTCCTCACTACACTATGTTTCAATCAGTTAACTGAAGACTGGTTGACTAGTTAAATCAGCTAGATGGTAGTTCACTCTCATAATTGTCTGAGAGACTAGACTAGGTGGTAGTTCACTCTTGTAATTGTTGGTGTGTGTCCAAGTCACTCTAGACCACCACTATGGTGCATTGGTTCTCCTCCAATGCACATTGATTGAGTTATATAGAGTGTATCATGTGTAAATTATTCAGTATTCATTACGGTTAATGAGAATTCTTCCATTCTTTCTCCTTTCCTTCTTCTTTCTCAATTTCTCTCTACAAATGTGTGTGGTATTTTCTAGCTAGATCTATTCTATGCAAGTTCAACACATTTACAACAATGTAGCAATTGAAGCAGCGACATAAAACCATGAGCATTAATGAGCGCTTTGTTATCCCCGATATCTAGGGATAACTAGGAGATCATGTCTCGAGGCCCACATGGTCCTAGACATGGAGTACCGAGAGCAGGAGTGATTTGAGCATGGCCTTGGAGGGCCCATATTTCTTCTTCTCAGCCAAATTTGTCCTGTCAGCAGTACCAACTTCCATCACTACCGGCCTGGGCTTGCATCAGAGAGGGCTCTTGCTCCATGAGGTAATTGGTCCGAGGTATCATGGTATGTGTCATATTTGATCATTATAACCTTCTTAAATATGCATTAGGTTTCTTTCATTTCAGATGACTGCTTGGATCTTACACTAATCCACTTGACCATTGTTGGGGTGATTGATGGGGCAACTTAGCAAGCCGGTATTCATGGGTTTTGGTTAGCCACCAAGGGGGGTTTGCAGAGCCATCGTCTGCTCCCGCCATCATATCACTTTTACATCTTATACCCGCTCATCCATCCCATTCCCCTAAGTCTAGCCATTAGGATGACCTTCCAGGGTACATCTTGTCTTGTGGGAAGAAGGGGCTAAAGGCCCAGGGGGTAAAAGCAGCTGGTAAAAGATAAAATCCATAGGAAAAGAAAACCTAGAGATGCTTCGCCCAGGGGATCCCC
>ML783168.1:279482-298836 GCA_009831015.1 Picea engelmannii | reverse complement strand
TGTGTTATTGTTTTGGTTTTTTTTTGTTTTTTATTTGATTTTAAACCTTTTTCAAAAAAAAATTGCGTTTGTTTTTAACAAAAAAAAAAGGTGTTTTTTCATTAAAAAAATTGTTTTTCATTTTAAAAAATGTGTATTTTCATCAATTAAGACAATTTTTAAAAGGGTTTTTTTTTTCAATAATTTAAACATTTGCTTTTAATGTTTTGTGTTATTGTTTTGATTTTGTTTTGATTTTAAACCTTTTTAAAAAAAAATTGCGTTTGTTTTTAACAAAAAGGGGTGTTTTTTCATAAAAAAAATTGTTTTTCATTTTAAAAAATGTGTATTTTCATCAATTAAGACAATTTTTAAAGAGGGGATTTTTAATCAAAATTTTGTTTTTTATAGAAAAATGTGTTTTTTTCTAAAAACCTATTTTTTTTCTTTCAAAAAAATCAAATAGAAAAATGTGTCTTTTTGGTTTAAAGAAAATTAAAGAAACATGTATGTGGAGTTTCTTTTTTCAATTTATTTGTTTTTAATGTAAATTTAAAAAATAAAATAAAATTGATTAATAAAAAAAATACCTCTTTTCGATTACAAGCTAATTTGAAGTTCTTTTCTCTTGACAGTACCAGTGATCGGGGCTATTGTTTCAATTAAGTCACAATTTTAACTCCATAAATAAGAAGGGTTCTACCGGTAGCATCACTTTTCGATTTGAAGGTCAATTTTTTGCAATGCAATTTTAACGGTATTGGTTGTCAAGACAATGATTTCAAGCAAATCACAATTTTAACCACCTTGTAAAAAAAGGTGCTACCAATAGCACTATTTTTTGAAACGAGGATTATTTTGGTGTTTTTGACACAAAAATATGGGTCTTTTACTCTAGAGTTATCATTTTGAGGTCACAGTTCTCATTAAGTCGGTAACTTTGGTTTTTTCCTAGATTCTAATACACCTACAATTATGCAATATACTCAAAATGCCTTAGGCACTACCTAGATCTTCAATGTCCATTCAGTCTAAAAAATAAATATGAAGGGAAACTAACAACCCAAAGGAAACGAGAAGGAAAAAAGAAAAATTCTAGCTTTGGCCAAGGTCATACAATAATAATGATTCAAATAATGTTGTTGGGGGTAAAAAGTAGAAAAACAAGGTGAATTTGACTTGCAGGATTTGTAAGAGAGATCACCTTACTTATCAATGTCCCAAAATGGAGGAAGTTTAGTGATGGATAGCACAATAAGAAGTCCAACAACCTGCTATAGTGCTTACTAATTCATTTCCTCTGCAAGGGAAGAAAATGGTTATTGGAAATCCTACAAATTAAGGGGGAAATCAAGGTGCCCCTATTTAAGGGGTAACAAATCAAATGCCAATGTTTATATGTGTGACAAGGATACTAATATCTAGACCCAAGCTAGTAATTATGATGTTCCTCATCCTAGATCTATGGATAAAGAAGAATCCATGTCACAACAAATTATCCCTCTTTAGATTGAGAAGTCGGTGACTTATATGATGCCTCACCCTCCAAATGGTGTTTTACAAAGGTCGATGTACAACCAAATGCCTAAATACTTAGAATTATTATTGTATTGTAAAATATTTAGCTAAGGCACCTTGCACCATGGACTTTGCATTAGAAGTCCTTCAAAGTTTCCCACCATTGAGAAAGATGTTATTGAGAGATATTGTGAAATTTGATCCTTCATATTCTCATTTAATAACTTTTTACTTGATCCAGTCTAAGCCTAGACTTCCCTATCATGTCACTTTTCAGATCCAAGTATCTTCTCTTGACATGAATATTTTTAGGTGTGTGGTGAACGATGTGGCTTGTACTTGTGTTATGTATTTTTCATGTTGGAGAAATATAGGTTCTCCAAATATGATTCCTTCATCCATGAAATCAATTCAATGATTATTCATTCAAACCCCATGGAATTATTGCAGCCTTCCTAGATGAATTGGGGGGTGCAAGTTACTCGGCTAGAAGGGCATGGGTACCCTCTCCCAAGTCCTCAAGGAGATGGAATTTGGGGTTTCTATGACATCAAAGACTCGCACTAGTTGGGAAAGTGGACACCTTGGTCATGTGAACACACGAAAGGGATTTCCCAAGCATGAGGCAAAGCACAAGGCAGGGGCACACCAAAGAGGTTGGGGCATGTAGACATGAGGAACGCACCAAGGTTGGGGCATGTTGGTCCTAAGGGATGTGAAAGTTGATGATCCCACAGGTTTGTTTGGGTGCACCAGTTCCACGAAGGGGAGCATCAATTAGTTTGGGCACGATGGTTCGTGAAGGAGTGTGACACACCCAAAGGACGCGATGATTCACAAGGTGATGATTGGAGTCCATATAAGATCACAAGGCGCACAACCAAGAAGGCATAGAGCAAGTGAAGAGGACAAGATCAATTCTAAGGTTCTTAGGAAGATTTGTACAAGGAGGGGTGAGCTCCCTCAAGGAGCCAAGTTGCTCCACATGGGACAAATTGTGTTTCCTTGAGGTGATTCTATGGAAAAAGTTGGGACGACCTTCTTTGGGTTGAGTGTAGTAGCAAACAAGGAAACTTTGGAGTTGGGGAATTCTTATTGCAGTTTTGGGTGAGGCATGTTATGAGAATGAACCATAGGTCTGTGTGAAGTCTTGCGACAGAGAAGATATGGTGAGTCTGTGGTGGACGGGCGTCTGGGGCACATCGCATGAATTGCGAAAGTTGTTACAATGGGTAATTCTTGGTGTGACAAATTTGTGTATGAGTATCTTGGTGAGGTGAGGCGAGTTGTGAAACTCTACCCAAGTTGTAAACCAAACCGGTAGTGCTTATATTGTAATTGTTTCGCAATAATAAGACTTAGTTGAGTGTTAGGCACGTCTTGTGCCGCCCATACTATATATGTGTGTCTCTTGTTTGTTTCGCAAGTGTTCTCTTGGCTTCACATGTTCATGGATGTATGCTTAAATGAATAAGTGTTCAATTGTTAACAAATCTTCTAAGTATACAAGTGAGTTTCACTAGAGTAGAAGTGTGACTTGCTTGTAGCCTAGAACAGAGTATGGGTATGCTCTAGGTGAAGAGGCGTGGTCCAGATGAATTATCTTTGGTGTTTCCAAGAAACTAAGTGAGAACCGTCCCTATGTCACACACCTTCAAAAGGTGCAAGATCACAAGATTAGGGCAGGCATCCTGTGGGGATGTGATAGATGGTATCAGAGATGATTATGGTGAACAAATTGGCTAGCTCTTCACCACTATCTCAGCAATAGATGGTATCAGAGTAGATTTGGCTCTTCACCAATACTACAGTTAGAATAGTGGTGTTAAGGCATGGAGATAGTTTGGGTGCATACTTGGTGCATGGTTCAGTGAGGTGTTGTGCTCCATCATAGAGATGGTCTAGGCGCAGACTTGGTTGGTTCGACTTGTGATGGAAGTAAGTGATAGACCTGTGTGCATACCTTGAGAAGACCAAGCACAGATTTTGTGGTGAAATGAAGCACTTGGGAAAGGTGGATGATCGCAAGACTTGTCGTAAATATGATCATAGGATTGATTGCAACAATTATCATAGAGGGTGATCGCAGCAATGACTTCAGAAGTGATCATAGAGATTGATCACAGAATGATCACGGAGGGTGATAAAAGAAGTTATCATGAAGTGGAGAATTTTTGGGTTGCGATGAAGAGGACGCACCTATGTGTAGACTCAAGACAAGGAAAGTGGCCATGTGACTAGTTGAAGCACTTGGGTGATTTGGACGACTTGATGTGACCTAAAGCAGCTTCGTAGCAAGGTAGTTGGTTGGGCGCATTTTATTCATGACATCTTCGTGTCGTTTATCACCAATAATGACAGTTGAGTTGAGTTGGGTTGTTGGATGAGTGGGTCGACCGCAGCCTTCAAATGAGGTAACTCTTCCAGAGCTACGCAATTCAATTAATAGCAGTTTGACTTGGAAGTCAGTTGGTGTGTGTATGGTTCCTTGAAGTGGAAGCAACCAATGTGTGGAGATGGCAAGAAATTGTAGATGAGTTCGACCGGTTGCATGGGAAGTTTGGAACTTAGATGTATTTTTGAAGTAGACAGATGGACTCATCCTTGTATCACAACAAAGGTGTTATGAAGGTTTGTGTAGTTGCGGACGGTGATTGAGGGGATTTCATGTAGAGAGTCGGTGCCTTGGGTGAGTGAAGGTCTAGGACAACAAATTTAAACCATGGGTGCAGCCAAGAATGTCATTGGAAATGTATGGCTAGTTTTGAGTTCTTGCATTTCCTAAGTGTTGCGGTGATTTCTTCGAAGGGAAGTCGAATGAATTGGTGGTTCAAGTGTAATATGTTTCCGTGGTGAAAACCGAAATACTTGAGGGTGGCTCAAGTAGTCCAGATTTGAATAAGTCATGTAGCAATTGGGATGCCTTGATTTGGTTGAATGTGTGGATATCTTGGAGTGACCTACTTGGACGAGTCCTATGGTGGACTTAGGCAGGTTTGGATGCAGTTGTGCAGGAGACTTGAGGAGTTGTCTAAATCTTGGATGAGGTACCTTGGTGTGTTGGTTCCTTAGCCATATTTTTTGGTTCATGCGATGAATTGAAATTCGAGATGATAGTTCTAGATTTTCGATGCTTGCAGGAGGTGCAAGGAAGCTATATTCTAGGAGAC
This sequence comes from Picea engelmannii, assembly GCA_009831015.1. Taxonomy (NCBI): domain Eukaryota; kingdom Viridiplantae; phylum Streptophyta; class Pinopsida; order Pinales; family Pinaceae; genus Picea; species Picea engelmannii. The sequence continues at coordinate 294,169 of ML783168.1, read as the reverse complement.
GGATGGAGTCAACAAAGAAGTAGACCAAGAATTGTTGGTAGTCAACTTGAATGGGAAGAATGTAGACCAAGTGACTTGGGTGGTGTCCAATCACCTTTGGTATGGGACATTGGATGAGGCACATCATACCTTAGTGACTTGCAGATGATTGTGCAATGACTCAGAGATCCATTGGGTTCATTGGTTGAGGTTGGCAGGAGTATTGGTTTGAACGTGCCTAAATCATGGAATTTATTTAGGGGTGACTTGTTCTACTTGGAGCACTTTGGATAGTTCGTTGGGACATTTGAGTAGTGTGGGTGCATTGGCCACACTCATTGCAGATGTTGAGTTGCGGAGAGGTGACTCGATGAAAGGAGGTGAGTTGAGGACATTCATTGGTTTGGAGGATTGTGCAGACAAGAAGATTGTAGCATGAAGAGATTGCTTGGGAATGGGATTTTCTCTTGCATTGGGAAACATGGTTGAGGGTGAAGCCTAACCCTTCCAAAGGCATAGAGAGGTAGACACAGCAGCATGTTCTGGTGATGGATTAATGGGGCAAAGGTAGTATGGATATGCAGTTCTTGGTGCATATGGGATGTTTCATATCCAAAGACGTAGATGAAGATGAGGAGAATTTGGCCAAGGAATCCAAACTTGTGGACTTCATCGCAATTTGGGTTGCAAGAGAAGATTTGGTTGGACATGCAGAGATGCACGGTGTTTTCTCTTAACTCTTCACAGACTTGGATGTGATGCGGAATGTGTCTGGTTGCAGCAGATTGGATTAATTCACCATGGGGTGGGCAGTGGATTCAAGTTGTCGCAAATGAATTTGTTTTGGAGTGACTTCATAGTGCAGCAAGGTGAGGGGTGACCTTGCCTTGGTCTGGGATTTTTATGCGAATGGATTGAATTGTGGAAGGAAGGTGACCAGACTTTGGGCATGTTGTGCATTCTCAAGGAGTAAATGTGATAGTTCAACACTTGGATATTTAGTGCACGAGAGCATGAATGAGAGGTTGAAGTACGAACGCACCAATAGGTTCGAAGTTCAGCACTTAGACAATGTGGAGGATCTCCTTGATGAAGATCGGATGATGGCAACAGTAGTAACGTGATGGTGGACAATTTCCTTATTTTTTGGAGTTGGATGGAGTGACAAATATGTGGACATAAACGAATAAGTTTGGGCATGAGTAATTTCATTCTCATGAGTTGGGTGGGACGATTGGACTAGATGCCAAATCATTCCAAGGCATGGGGGATATCAATGTGCGAAGACATGGCATAGATGGTTGAATTATGGACACAACAGTTCTACACTTAGACATTTTTTAATAAGAAATCGAGGTAGCAACAACAATAGATAGAGTGTGATCATCACAGCAGGACAATGGAAACTTGGTCATTGCAAACAAAGTTGGGGATGAGATGTCCTTCCGTTGTAGAGGGCATATTGGATGCACATAACTTTGGGAAGAGAGAAGTGCAAGTGGTTGCATGAGGTTGGGGATGATTTCATTGCAAGTTGGAAACTTGGAGTTTCCACTTCACAAGGAAACTTGGGGTTTTCACTTTAGCAGAATTTGGGGTTTGGCACGAAACTTGGGGTTTCCAATGGACTTAGTTGTGATGGGAGAAGAAGTTTGGGAATAGACTTGGAGACCACAGATTTTATGGATGTTTTTTAGGACGGCAATGACTTGAGGTGGGGAAGGATGTAAGGTACTCAACTAGAAGGGTGCAAGGACCCTCGCCCAATTCCTCAAGGAGACGAAATTTGGGGTTTCTCCAACACCCAAGAGTCACACTAGTTCGAAAAGTAGGCACCTTGGATGCACGAACACCCCAAGGGGATTTCCCAATCATGAGGCGAAGCACAAGGCAGGGGTGCACCAAATAGGTTGGGTCATGTTGACATGAGGAACGCACCAAGGTTCGAGTGCGTCAGTCCCAAGGGAAATGAAGTTTGATGATCACATGGATTCGTTTGGGCACATTGAGTCTGTAAAGGAGCACATCAGTTCATTTAATTGTGATGGTTTGCAAAGGGGCACCGCACACCCAAAGGACGTGATGATTCGCAAAGGTGACATTTGGAGTCCATATAAGAGCACAAGGCATAGAGAAAGTGAAAAGGATAAGATCAACTCTAAGGTTCTGAGGCATATTTGGACAAGGAGGGGCGAGCTCTCTCAAGGATCCAAGTCACTCGAAATAGGAGGAATTTTGCTACCTTGAGGTGATTATGTAGACAGAGTTGGGATGATCTTCTTTGGGTTGAGTCTAGCAACAGGCAAGGTGAATTTGGAGTTGGGTAAGTCTTATCACAGGCATGGGTGAGGCATGCTATGAGATAAAACCACAGGTCTATGTGAATTCTTGCAACAAATAATATATGGTGAGTCTATGGTGAACACACGTCTTGGGTGCACCACAGGAGTTGTGAAAGTTGTTATGACGGACAAGTCTTGGTGTGATGAATTTTTGTACGAGTGTCTTGGTGAGGTGAGGTGAGTCATGTGACTTTGTCCAATTTATAAACTGAGCTAGTAGTACTCATATTGTAATTGTTTCAAAATAATAAGTCTTAGTCTAGTGTTAGGCACGTCCTGTGCCCCCTGCACTATATTTGTGTGTCTCTCGTTTGTTTCGAAATTTTTCTCTTGGCTTCGCATGTTCATGGATGTATGCTTAAATGACTAAGTGTTAAGCTATTAAAAAATCATCTAAGTATACAAGTGATTTTCACTAGAGTAGGAGTGTGACTTGCCTGTATCCTAGAACGGATTATGGGTATGCTCTAGGTGAAGAGGCATAGTCCAGAAGAAGTATCCTTGGTGTTTCCAAGAAGCTAAGTGAGAACCATCGTAGTGTCGCATGCCCTCAAGAGGTGCACGACCGTAAGATTTGGGCAAGCATCTTGTGGGGAAGTGATTGGGGGTAAAACTATCTCGATTAATGTTGAGGGCATGAACCACTATCAAGTCTTACTTCAATTGCAACTCTAACTTGAGACCCGATGTGCCACCTATGCCTACTCCAGAACTACTTTTGAACCCTTGAACTTCCTTAACTTCTAAGTGACAAAATCACCTTAACCTAAACTTGGTGGCTTGTGACTCAACCCTCCTCACTAAACCTTTCTCTCCAAGTATGATCACTTCTTGAATTTGTCTACCACGACTAAGACAAACTAAACACTACATCATTCATTACTATAATTACATCATGCTCAATCAATCTTGATAAATCCATATCCATATTGTAAAATATACAATATGAAGAAGATCATCCACCTATCAGAGGTGAAATACACAAGCACCTACCAGAACAGATCAAGGACCTATCGGAGATCCTCCTAGGCATCTCACCTCTTGAAAATAAAATCATATTAACGAATAATCACATAGATCTACCACCTATCACTTACAACCCTTGGAAAAAATAAGGTACATATCACAGATCCTCCTAAGCATCACACTCACTGAAAATGCATCCATAACAACCATCAATATAGTATATCCATCACCTATCATCATGAGAGAAACCAGTTAAAACCTCTCATAGGGGAACATGCTTGTCTCAAGCAACCTAGGGTGTCACATCCAACAACGTTAAACAAGGTTAAACACCTCTCCCAAGTAATTTTCAGCTGAATTACAACCTCCCTCTTACACCTAGAGTGATCTCAACCAAAAAATATTCAAGACCATGTGGGAACTTCTGTTATCAAAGCTTTTAAAGAAAAATAGAAATTTCACCTTTTTAATTAAAGGTTTCTATGATCTTAACCCTGGGAATTTCCATCTCTAGAGTCGTTATGAAATATAGAACAAAACAAAAATGGAAGTGGATAATATTTCAATTCTTAACAACCCCGGATTTTTAGGCACTCCAAGGAAAAAAGATACCAAAGTGTTCTTATAAGTTTCAACCCTATAGGAAAATATTACCATGTATAAACCATATCTAAAAAATCTTATTTATAGCAATGAAACAACTCTTATCTTCAATTATGATGTTAAATCACTTAACATGATTTTATTTTACTTATGTCAAATCAATGAGACATGTATAGTTGTAAATTGCAAACCATGAAGAACATATATGGTTGAAAACCAAACCTGCAATTTACACAAGTATTGAACCACTAAAAATTTCATTTATACACATAAGATGAAATTAGTGTGCATTACATAGTCTTATCATGAGACTAATAGAATCCACTAACTCTCCAAAATCCTAGCTAGAGAAAAGAAAGAAAAAACCTAGCTCAACCAAGGAGATCCAACATGGATAAATCACTCAAACAAGTCCTCCAAAGCAATATGTCTCGTTCTTTACCTCACGAAATACACCTAGGATTTCATCTCAAAACCCTAATCTCAATTCTCCAAGGGATGAAACCCTAACCCTAGACTTCAAGATGCTCCAAGAAGATCAAGAAACCCTAGCAACCCTAAAGAGAGAGAAATCAAGTACATATGAAGATCTAAGAGAGAGAATATCACTAGTACACTCAACTTGATCACATCTGTCTTCTTCTTCACAAGTATCAACCCTAGTCACAAGAGAAATCTCTAACAAAGACGTCCCCCTGCCATGTATAAGTTCTCTTAGGGTTTCCACATGAACCCTAGCGAATCACTCCAAGAAGACAAGTACAAATAGAAAAGTATGATGATAATGAATTAAATGACTCTTTCCTTCATATGGGAGGTAATGGAGGCCAATAATACAGTGTGGGCCCAGGCCCTTACAAGCAAGTGTTGATTAAAAAATTTGGTCACCCTCATTTTCCCACTCTTTGGAATAATAAAAAAATTGATATAAGAATAAAGAAATTTTTAACGATTATAATCTCACAATGTAGCCCCCAGTATTAGCTTCATCACACATTTTATGGATTAAGAATCTGAGTTTGTGTGCTCAATATATCTAGGTTTTTGTCTAACCTCCCATAGAGCGCTTCTTCCATGTGCAACACAACTATTTTTTCTTGGAACTAAGAATTCTTGGAACCACAGTCATTGTCTTGAAACCACACTTATGTTCTTTGAACTTCTCTTATTCTCCCATATTCCATACTTAACTCTTTTCCCTTGTAAGTCAAGTATCTCTCATACTTCAACTTGTGTTTTATCTCTATCTCTTTCTACTATCTTATATGACTTAGTCTATTTCTTATATTCATCTCCTCTCTATACTCCTCTCCTCTCCTCTCCTATACTAAGTTTTTTTTTCCTACCCCCTTCTCCCTCTCCTCACTTCACCCATCTCACTCTCTGATACTTAGAATTTTTATTACTCATCCCATGCCCCTTTCCTCACTACAGTCCCTCTCCCCCTCTTTTTCTTCTCTATACTTAGAATTTTTCTTACTCCACTTATCTCTCCACTCCATCCCTCACACATCCAATCGATCCACTACACTTAACCATTTTATTGCATTTCATCACCTCCACTCTCTACTCTGTGGGTTCTCCATACATCGTGGGTTCACCCTCCATCCCCGCTACTTCACCTGCCTTCGATCCCACTCATTTACCTCTGCTTCTCTCTCCTCCACTTACCTGCCATTACTCTTTGTCGTCCTCAGATTCTCTCCATTTACATACTTAAGACTTTTCCTAAGTTTTATTCAACCAATCAAATCAAGGCATGTGACGACCAATGAAACTATGACATGTGGCAACTAATGACATCATGACACATGGAATCCTAGGAAACCTATCACACTATGACACATGGCAATGACAGGAATGCTTACTGGAGCGTTGATTGGGCAAGTGGGCGATCAAAATTTTATTAAAGTCATAAGCTTCCGAAGGGTCGATCTACATAGTCTCCTTATGTTCCACATGAAAGGAATGGTAAAATTTACTATATAAACACTACAACATCAATTTCCACAATGTGTGTGGGATGGAGTATTTGTTTTAAAAGGCGAATTCAAATGGAAGGCCGATATTGATCCACGAAATTGATGAACGATGATTGAGTCTCTAACTTCTCGAGCTCATATATTGAGTTCTCGACCTTTATTTTCAGAAAACTATACCTCGTTGGAAATTTAATTTGATGAGGAATACAATGGAAAAGGTTTTAATGGCTAAAATTGGCCATTATTCTCTCAGAAATTGAAAGAACAATCAGCTATGTTTTCATGGTTTGTTGATAAATCTGCTTGGAACCTTGACTTCTCGAGCTAATAACTTGAGATCTAAAACTCCAAATTGCGCTTAGAAGGACTCGTTGGAAATTAGGGGTGATGAAGATTGCATCTAGAATGGTTTACGTGGCTGAAAGGTCAAATATCTTGCTCAAAAAATTAAATCATAATTCACTTTTAAAAAGGAAATCAAATAAAAAATTTCAAAATAAAAGTTTATTAAAATACTTTTATTAGAGACGAAATTGGCCCTACTTCAAGGAACAAATGTCAATGACTTAAATTCATTAATAAGACTTCGATGAGGCATTAATTAAAGTGGTTAATCCAAGAAAGATGCATGTGGAAGTTCCTAGAAATACCAAAAACACTAACTACTTCAAGAAATATTGGAAGCCGATTTTAAAAGAGATGGAGAACCATCAAAGAAAGTTTGGAGGAAATCAAAAGATCAGAATAGAAAGGTCAAGCCATCATCATGCAGCCAAGTTTTTAATAAGAAAAAAGAAATCATCTTCTTCTTGCTTCTTCTTCTTCTACACTATTTTTCTCAAGGATTTATGCTTGAATTTATGAACTGAGCATAAGGTTGAGCTCTTGAGTGCTTTTCTTGTATTCTTCCAAGACTTTTCTTTATAAGATCATGGAGTATTGACAACAATATATGTGACTGTTAAATGTAAGCCAGGATTGTCTATTTGATTCATGGACATTTAGTCCTTGTGTTTAACAAGCTTTGTTTCTGAACCATTAGTCAATTGGTTCATTGGATGCTTTGTAATGAAGAATATATTTCATGTAATAAACTCCACAGAGAACTACTTCGGGGCATGACTTTAATGATTTCTCAAATCTTGGGATTTCTAAGTGTGATATTTTTAGAGTGTGTTTATCAAACTCTTTTTCAGTTTTAACCACATTACTCTTTTAAAGTTCTCTGAAATGATCAAGATCATTTCACTCTTTTCTTGCACGAAAATATGGTTGCATCTTTTGTATTCATGTATTTCAGAGGATTGTATAAATGATGTTGAGCATACATTTATTCTAGTATTGAAGTCTTTCTTCAATATTTTTATTATTAAGAGGTTACTTGTTGCACATAAAAAGAAGATTTGGTTATCAAGAACCATTCCATATAAAACTAAGCAATAAAGACTTGGGGTTTTCTATCTAGCATTCTCCCCAATCCAAGAGCATCAAGATACATCTTTCATATTATGACATAGAAGTACCACCTCTATAAAAATGCAGGGGGATTCATATCCTCATGAGGTTGATGTTTGGATCTTAACCAATCTAATCATCAACAACACCCTACAACAAACACTTGTATGCCTACACAAGTGAAACGCTCCACTCCAAGAGTACACATGTCATGCTCAAAGGTGATGTCATACACAATAAAGACTCCAAGCTGATGTTGGTACACAAGGTGTGTATGCACCCCTTTGTCACAAGCCCACATGGACTCCATCTCTCCTCCTAATCCATGTACTAGACTGGGTACACTCCCCCTACAATCCAAGTCTCCATACAAGTATCCAAGCTACCACATGTTGTCTAGGGCTTGATTCCCTCCTCCAAGATACATAATGTTCCTCCTGATTAGAGCCTTATCCAAGCAAGAGAAACTCTCCATGTGGCCATCATGAAAGATGTCCCCCAAGTTGTCAAGAAAACTCCAATTCCCCGGGGAAGAATGCCAAGCAAGCATCCAACTAAGGTCAAGCAACCAATGAGAAATATATCTCCAATGTGAAAAAACCCATCACAAACCTTCTCCCATGTACTAATCCATTTCATACCATTGGAGCGATAAGCATACACCATTTACCCAAAATCTCATGAAGCACTCTCAAACATGGTATAAACACTTTCAAAGTAACCCAAAAGCTAACACTGCATGCACAACATGCCTAAGTCACCAAAACATTGTGCCAAGCTACTGTCCTTCTTCAACTTGGACATTTCATTGTTGAAATGTTATTAGGGAATTTTTAAATGTAGTATTATATATGTACTTGGATTAAGACTTAATAACTATTAAAGAGAATAATCAAGCTTATTGTTTTTTCTAATCTTTATATCATTATTCAATATGTGAAATTGGAAAATGTTTGAAAATTAACTATAAAATTAAAGTTTAAATGATTTGAATAATGAATTATCTCCAAATAATATAAATCATAATATATTATTGAAAACCTAATCCGTTAAGTTTATGGTATTATTCACTTGAGAATGAATATGAAAATTCAAGTGAATATGAATTGTCATTAGAAATTCAAGAGATCTTTTGAAAGAGCGATCCAAAAGTCATAAATCATATATTTATATGTATATCATATTAATAAATGATAATATATCATGTTGATCTTCATTTTGGTGCATTCTAACAATGGTATCGGAGTGTCTATAGTTCTTAGAACCTTAATTAAGCTATGGTATGGTAGTTGCCTGCAACTTTGACTTTGTCCCTCTGTCTGCGAGTTTGTCTCCCATGAGCATATGCACCCCTATGTGTTACTATACAGTTTGAGCCTCATCTCTATCTGCTAGGGTTTCTGCATTGCCCTCCATTATTGAAACCGGTGCTAGGGTTTCTGCATTACTTTTCCCCCTGTTTATTCCTTCGTATATGCAGTTCCTTTATTCTTTCCCGTCGATTCCATGCATAAATGCCTTGAGGAGCCTGTTTTTATCCATGCGCTCTGATATGAATTTGGTTTAGTGTTGCCAAGGTGTAAAGGACGTGCAGTCGAAGATTTGTCAATAGTCTATCAAATGAATCCGCTCCTGGGATTTGGCGTGCTGCAACTTTGTGTTGTCTGTGGGTTTGTTCGAGCAAGCTTGCAAGAAAGAAATCGATCTAGATTAATGGGGTCTTTCCTTGGACTGAAGGCGTCGTGGCGACATGTTCTTCTGAGGCGCTTCCTTCTACAACTCTCCTTCCCCAATCATTCTTCTCTTGCATATTCTTCCTCTCTCTACAATATTTGGAGCATGGAAAAATTCAATAGTGTGGATCTGAGTGGTGTACAATCAAATAGTTTATATTTCATGGGGCCTAAGTAATTGTAGCTCTTTTTTGGATTGGAAACAGTTCAACCAATAGATTTTGTTATTTGTGAGTGTGGATAATGAAAGTGATCCAGTAATTAGAATGCAAGCGCTTGAATTTAATTCTTTGGAGTCCGTCTAATAAATGTGTGTGCTAAAGCATTTCACTTAACCAAATCTCTGTGTCTCAAATCAATTTGGCGTCGGCCTGTTCTCTGATGAAGCATGACACGATCCATGATTCCCATAACCTGTAAGCATAGCGAAGTTATTTGTATTTCCATCATTAGTCATGGTTGAGAACTTTCGGTTGGGACAAACGTGATCATGTAAGTTAGGAAGAACGGAGCATAGGATTTTCACACTTCTTTTAGGTTTCAATTTGGTTGTGTTTAGTGAGTTTTTGAATAATAATAATCTATTTTTAACGTTACTGTCAAGTCAGAGATCAAATTGGTGTATGAGACCTCAAGTCAGACATCAAATTGGTGTATGAGACCTCTTGTTTGTGGGATAAGGGACACCCTCCGCTCAGCGATTTCACTGGTAAAGTCTACGGAGGTATACATACCCTACCACCTCTGGATTTGAACTTGTGACCTTTTAGGAGAAAGCACACGTTCTTAATACTTGGCACGCCCTTGAAGTGATTATCATCAAGTTACACATTCACTAATGTAATCAACTATGCAAAGACACACCCTACGGAGGTATACATACCCTACCACCTCTGGATTTGAACTTGTGACCTCTTAAGAGAAAGCACACATTCTTAATACTTGGCACGCCCTTGAAGTGATTATCATCAAGTTACACATTCACTAATGTAATCAACTATGCAAAGACATAGTTCATAAAAAAATTCCTTCTCGACAAATCGATTTCAGAAATTCTCATTTTGTCGATTTCAGAAATTCTCATTTCCCAGAGGCATTATCACAGCCAATTCTGTCCCATGATATCAAATAGAAAGGATCCAGAGTGTCAATATCTTGCAGATATGTTATAGGAGGAAGGGTGGCTTTTAATGCAGTAATGGATGGGATTGTAACCTCTTGAGTAGAATAATTTCGCACCAAAGTAATTGTCTCAGTCAGACCGTGGTACACCATTTATGCAAAAGGTGGGAAAGGCAGCGAAGGTGGAGGTTTTGACATCTACAAAATTGTAAAGATGATTTTGGAACAAAAGTTTCAGCCAATTCAGTTTTAGTCATCGCGATAACGGGATTTTTTGGGGGTTCTTTGTGCATCCAAAAAAGTGGTTTTTGTATATCATACTTTAATCTTGAGGGCAGTGCATCTACTTTTCAAATTCTCAATGATATGTGATTAAAGAGCTTCACTTTGGGTTGTGGTAAAGTGGCCACCATGGCTCCTCGATCATAGATCGTAGAGATCAACATATTCAAAGCACCTACGGCACATTCAATTTCAATTCTGAAGATCAATTCAACTCCATAATCAAGAGTAATTATAACTTGCAGCACCGATGGCACATTCAATTCTGAAGATCAATTCAACTCCATAATCAAGAGTAATTGTAACTTGCAAATATTTTTTTTTATAAGTTGACTTGTAATTTTTTGAAATTAAGTTGAATTACATTGTAAACAGATGCATTTTCGATAGAAGCGGACACCCTCCATTTGTTGAGTTTGAATTGTTGAGTGTGATTGTTAAAGGGTGGAGTTGAAAGAAACCCTTTGAAGTCTAAGATAGTCTTTGAATGGCTTGAATTGATGAAATATTAAAATCGTTGAATATTCTAATACTCTCTATTGTCGACATACGGTCACAATTGACAAAGCAACTCTCACTAATGTTCTAACCTATTTACAAGGTTCGTGGGACAAAATCAAATTTATCTAGCTTGAATCACAACTCTAACAAGATGAAATACAACAAAACAAGCAACAATCTGAAGTAGTTCTTGTTCAGAACAATTCTCTTTTTGAAATTGACAATGATTATTATCAATAGCCAAGTCATGATCAAATCATTGATATCACTTTATAAGCATATTCAAATGAAGATGAAGTTTGTCGTAAACAATTTTTGCTTGCACTTTCCAAGCTCATCTTTAGACCTTGAGAAGGAATCATCGACAACAAGCACAAAACATGCCTTGGATACGAAATGGAAGTGACCTTTCACATTCCAAATTATTCCAAACCAATCTAGTTCCAGAGTGTTGAATTCCTTCAAGAAAAATCATCTTCACTTGCTCCAGTTTAAGATCAGATTCCTAAATGCCAACATTGTCATCGAGTTGGCCACATGGAAGATCAATATTTTGATCTTCATCCTTGTGAGCATTGTGTAAAGCATAATCATCGTTCAAAGAGATGTACCAAACATAAGAAACTTGCAATAGTAAAGAATCACTATGGGTGGATCACTTATTGGCAATGGTCATCAACAATCAAGAAGATATATTGGTCATAATGAAGAATTCATTCTCGAGTATTGACACATCTTGCAGTGGAAAGATTGTCATCTTCTCACCTTGTGCTTGACAAGGGGGAGTAATATCATTGATTGACAATGAGGCTTCAAGTTTCGAAGTCCTATCAATCAAGCAAGAACAAGCCAGTCAGAGTCAGAGCCATATTTTATCAACATGATTTGGTTTGTGGTCTTCCTTAAACCACCATTTAGTATTAGACTTACAACTTCTACTAGACAACAATTTGTGGTCATCTTTATACCATCATTTGAGAGCACTTCCAATTATCAGAAGAAATTAGCTTCTAGTTAAATTAGGAAATGTTCTAGGAACCACTGAGCCTTAGAGCCAAGTTCCAAGGTTTGTGGTCTTCCTTAAACCACCATTTAATAGAGGACATCAGCTTCTGCTAGCAATTTGGTTTTTGGTCTTCCTTAAACCACCATTAAGTAGAAGACATTAGCTTCTGTTATCCATTTGGTTTATGGTCATCTCAAAACCACTAGATTCAAAGAGCACATTCAGCATTGGAAGCTATCTACTTCCATAGTTTAACTCTATGTTTGGACTCACATACACACCTTCAAATTAAAGGGGTAATGTTGGAAACCTAATCTGTTAGGGTTATGGTATTATTCACTTGAGAAAAAATATGCAAAGTCAAGTGAATAGGAACTGTCATTAAGAGTCCAAGAGACCTATTATAAGATGAATCCAAAGGTCCTAAATCGTGTTTATATGTGTATCATATTACTAAATGATATATCATGTTGATCTCCATGCCAATGCATTCTAACATATATATATATATATATATATATATATATATATATATATATATATTCCTTCCTCTTTTACAAAAAGTGTCATTCCAACTCTAAGTTGATCTGCAATACTGCAAAGAAAGCCCTAAAAAACGTTCACAGAGAAAGACAAAACCAACACATGATATGAGAAAGAAAATGAACCATTTGTTTTATTTAGTAGAATAGGCAGTCTTTATATAGAATAGGCTGAACATACAATGGTTATGATCAAAAGTGGACCAATTATAACTAACCAACAACTAGAAAAGGTCTCAAACCCTAATAGTTATCTTAGTTGACCAGTTCCTGGTCCTCGAGACTTGTGCCCAACCTCCCAGGTAGAGATGTGCCCCATCTGGCCTTTGTGGTGAAGTGTGTTGCATCTGGAAGGAGGTGTGCCTTTGTGGTAGCGCCCTGTTGCCCTGCCTTGAGATGTGTGCTCTCCTCCATGGGGAGTGCACCTTCCAACCTGCCCAATTCCTCCTTGTTTAACCCTGAAAGTGTCTAGACTTCCTTGAGCCACTGTGGAAACTATTGACACGTGGCAGATTGTGATATCCATTTAGCTTGCGCTAGAAGTTGACCCTTGCAACCCACCAGAAAATAAGTGTGTTGTTGAGTGCTAGTAGTGGTGGTGCATGTATCCAGCATTGTGTCTTGAAAGAGAGGTGATTGGAAATATGGAACCAACTCAGAGGGGTGTGAAATGGTGACCTCTCCTTCCAGGAGTGGAGGCTCGTAACATTTGAGATTGTTCACATTTACCACGTCATGAATACCCAACTATGGAGGAAAGTCGAGACGATAATCATTGTCTCCAACTTGTTGCAGAACTGTGTAAGGACCATAGCAGAGTGGCTTCTGCGTGTGATAACGTTGGGACTGAAAGCGTTGGCGCTCCATGTGAAACCAAACCTTGTCACCAGGGAAAAAAGAGAGTGGCTTCCATTGCACATCATGATGAGCCTTATAACATTGTTGGGAAGCTTGTAAAGCCTCAGAAACATGAGCTTGTTTATGAGCCAAGGTTTGCAAAAAGGATGAGACATAGGTTTGCTCTTTTTGCTTTCAGGGAGCACCAGAAGGTTGGCACTGTAAAGGAAACTCATAGGGGGTAGCAGGTTGATACCCAAAGAAAACTTCAAAAGGGAAGAAGCCAGTAGAAACATGAACCGCCCTATTATAACTGTGTTGGACAATGTGGAAGGTGGCATCCCACTGTTTAGATTTGGTAAATTGAATGTGAAGGGCCTGGAGCAGGCTATGGTTAACAGCTTCGGTTTGTCCATCCTTCTGCGGATGGAAAGAAGTGGAGTATTTGAGGTGACACCCCAAGAGAGACCAAAGAGTTTTCCAAAATGTACTGAGGAAACGAGAATCACGATTAGAGATAATGTTGGAGGGGAGATCAAAATGAGTCCACACATGAGTGAAAAAGAAATCCAAAATTTGAGCAGTAGTAGTAGTTTTAGTGCAAGGGACAAAATTTGGAGAAGCAACACACAACCACCCAAATGGAATCATGATGACGAAAGATCATGGGAAGACCGGTGATGAATTCCATAGAGATAGATTCCCAGGGACGAGAGGGAATAGGTAAGGGATGATACAGACCATACTTGCAGTTGGTCGGCTTATGTTGACTGCAGAGAGTACAGGCTCGGATAAATTGCTCAACTTGGCGCTCTAAAGAAAAGCAAAAGAAGTGGCATTGAAGATGTTGAGTAGTTTTGAATGTGCCGAAGTGCCCACCATAAGAGGAGGTGTGGGCTTCGCAAATGAGAACAAGGCGATCATTAGTAGGAGGCACACATATCTTTTCAAACTTATAAATCAGCCATCATGAATGTGGTAGTCTAGGAAAGGGGTCTGGTTAATGACAGTAGGTTGTTGCAAGGCAGTCTAGATGGTACTAAAGAAAAGGCCAGAGGCATACAGAGGCTTTCAATCTCCATAAGTAGCACAACGGACGGACAAGATTTGAAGTATCTGAGGAGGTGGGCGACTAAGGAGATCAGCCATGCGATTGGTGGCACCTTTCTTATATTTGATGACCAAGTGGAATTATGTTAAGCCCTAACGTTGGCTCATTACCCCTTAATTGGGGCATATTAGATTAGTAATGCTATTTTATTTATGTCGGCTTTAGGCCATTAGTTGTAATTTAGATTAGTAATGTTATTTTAATTATGTCGGCTTTAGGCCATTAT
>ML783168.1:250946-274087 GCA_009831015.1 Picea engelmannii | reverse complement strand
GTCTCCTATATATACCAAGGAGACATTTTCATTTTGAATCATCTTGTACTTGAACATTTTAAGTGGGGTAAAAGGAGGTTGCCCCCTCGAAGAGGCTTATTATTTGAAATTATCTCAGTTTCAAGGCGTTGAGTACTTTTCCTAAGGTTTTTCCATGCTATATTGATGTTTGGTTCTTAACAAATTATTGTAGATAAGCAGCCCACTTCAAGTGACGTTGTTCCTGGATCTTAGACTAAGAATTAATAAAAATCAAAGAATGATGATCAGTATGAAGAATGGTCTCCTTACCCAAGATGTAGTGGCGCCATTGTTTTAAGGCCTGGACCAAGCTGTGGAATTATTTATCATAGGTACTGTAATGTTGTTTGGCTTGATCCAATGTCTCAAAATGATAAGCAATGGGATGTTCTCCATGTTTAAGAGTTGCATCAATCGCATGTTGAGAGGCATCAGTCTCAATTTCAAAAGGTTGTTGAAGATCGGGCAAACAGAGGACAAGTGTTGAACAAAGGGCCTCTTTAAGGCGCTGGAATTACTCTTGAGCCACCGGAGTCCAAAGAAAAGTGCATTGATTGGTCAAATGATGAAGGGGCTTGGCCAACTGAGAGAAGTGAGGAATGAATTTCCTGGAAAAATTGATGCCACAGAGAAAACTTTTAAGGAACAGCGCGGACTGAGGAGCGGGCCATTGTGCTAGAGCCTAAACTTTAAAAGCATCAGGATGAACACCTTCTTTATCGATGATAAACCCCAAATAAGAGACAGAAGTCTGGCCAAACGAGGACATCAGTGCCTTGACTTGAAGGTGATTGGTACGCAACAATTGGAGTACGGTGCACACATGTTGTAAGTGCTCCTCCTAAGTCTGACTAAAGACCAAAATGTCATCCAAATAAATGACCACAATGCAGCCCAACAAAGGATGAAATATATCATTGATGATCCTCTGGAATGTGGCAGGGGCGTTGGTGAGGCCAAAAAGCATCACCATCCATTCATAGAGCCCAAATGTAGTTTTAAAAGTTGTTTTCCAAGTGTCGGTAGCAGCCATGCGCACTTGGTGATAGCCCGTCGTCAAATCCATCTTTGTAAAATACTTTGCGCCTTTGCACTGATCAAGCAAGTCTTCGATACGAGGGAGAGGATATTGATTTTTTACAGTAATCTTGTTGAGAGCCCGGTAATCGATGACTAAACGCCACTCGACACTCAACTTTTGGGAATAATGAAGGCGGAGGAGGCGCAAGGAGAGCAGTTGGACTGGATATGCCCAGCATTGAGAAGTTGTTGGAGTTAGCGTTCAATTTCCTCAGCCTCACGGGGAGCCAAGCGATACGAAGGGGCATTAGGAAGAGCAGGTCAATAGAATGCTCGATAGGGCGCTAAGGTGGAAGGCCTTCCAGAGGAGAAAACACATCAGAAAACTCGAAGAGAACAATAGAAAGATCAGGGGAAATGGATTGGGTATTTGATCTGGCTTAATAGGGCGCACAAAGCATATGGAGAAGGATTTATTGAGGCTTACTTAGCGGACAATAACTTGGTCAGCGAGCAGAGGAGGAGCTTTCAGTGATGAAGAGGTGAGAACATAAGTATGACCATCATGTTTGAGGTGATATTGATGGGTGCGAGCATGATAGATGGCATCACGTTGTTCCTGGTATGGGATGCCCAAAAGAAGATCTGCACAATCCAACGGAGACACATCACAAAGGACAGAATCACAGAAGGGTCCAATGGCAAAGGTGATGACACAACACTATGTGAACATGAGACAAGGTTCGTCCTTATGAACCCACCCTAATTGATAAGGAGAGGGATGAGGGGTGGTGGGAAAGTTTAATCGGTTCACCAAATCTTGAGCTACTAAATTCTTTTGGCTGCCATTATCAATAAGGAGCATAGCAAAAGACTGCTTGATTTGGCAATTGTGGGTGAAGAAAGGGGAAGTCGAGGTAGCATTAGAATCAGAAGCCATCAAAAGAAAATAGGGGTTTGCAACCGTGGGATTGTCTAAAGAGATTGGCTCAAAAGGAAAGGGCGTTGAAGATAAGGACTCGGGGGTATCGATAAAAAGAATTTTGGCAGTAGACGGATTCTGTAGGACACAACAATCAGCGGTGTTATGGAAAGAAGACTTATGGAATGTGCACCATTTAGCAGACTTAGGGGAAGAGGGAGACTTTGGAGAGGAGGGCGTAGAGACTGAGGGGCTTTCAAGCAGGAGGCTAGCTTACACTCAACTGCAAGAGCGCAGGAGAAATCCTTATCTAGAGAACTACTATCAAAAAGATCCACCTCCCTGCATAAAAAATTCAATAAACCAGAATTAAAGTTTACTACAAGTACCTCTTTAGAGTCCTGAATATGAAGCTAGATGTGGAGTCGGGTGAAGATTTCAATGTATAACTGCACAGACTGGCCTAAGAATTGGCAGAGCTGCAACCAGCAAGCCAGAAGATTCTGACAGTAGTCAGGAGGATAGAATCTGCTACGGAGCGCTTGATAGAGCGTTTCCCAAGTGTCGATAGGAGTAGAAGACAAGGCAAATTCCTGCAAATCCACTATAAGTAGGCTCCCAATGGGTAGAGTATCCCACCAGCCCTGGGCAACACCTTCCATTTATAAGCTAGCAATCTGAAGCTTCTCCTCGTCAGAGATGTCGTGACAAGTGTTGAAGTATGTAGAGAGACTTTGAATCGAGGAATCCACAATGTCCCCATTGATCTGCCTAGAGAACTTAGGAAGTTGGAAGTGTGCATCCAATTGCAAAGGAGCTAGAGTTTGACGCTGCAATCTAATAAGCTCATGAAGAGCCAAAGCCAACTCTTGGATAGGGGAAGAGTTGACAAAAGAGGCATCATCCTCTAAAGTGTCCCTTCTTGGAGGCATGATCTTCATAAAATAATGTTGCTCCTATCCAACTCTGAAGGATAGGCCACTAGTCTCTAGAGAGGAAGGAGGAGGGGAAAAACCATAACACACCTCTAGATTGCAAACTGAGCGGAGAGGAGGGGGTTTCCCTAGTGCACCTATGAAAAAAGTGACAAAACTAAAAGGAGGAGGGGGTTGCCCTAGCGCACCTCTTGGGAGAGAGAGAGGAGGGTGAAAAGAAACCCTAGCGCATCCCTTACCTCCAGGAAAAAAAAATGCCAACCCTAGCGCATCCGAAGAAGGGATTTGGGTTTCCCTGGATCTACCACTGAAATCTCTTACTAGTGAAGCAGAAGCACCATGGACCGGTGCTCTAATACCATTTGATCTGCAATACTGCAGAGAAAGCCCTAAAAAACATTCACAGAGAAAGACAAAACCAACACATGATATGAGCAAGCAAAAGAACCATTTGTTTTATTTAGTAGAATAGGCAGTCTTTATATAGAATAGGCTGAACATATAATGGTTCTGATAAAAAGTGGACCAAATCTAACTAACCAACAGCGAGAAAAGGTCCCAAACCCTAACATCTATCTTAGTTGACCAGTCCCTGGTCCTCTAGACTTGTGCCCAACCTCCCAAGCAGAGATGCGCCCTATCTGACCTTTGTGGTGAAATACGCTGCATCTGGAAGGAGGTGCACCTTTGTGGTAGTGCCATGCTGGCCTGCCTCGAGATGTGTGCTCTCCTCCTTGGGGAGTGCACCTTCCAACCTGCCCATAGGTCACGGAAACTGTATAGATAGTGTGTTCTTTGTTTGAGTTGTGGAGTTTTAATTATATTCATTTCTCTAAGAAATTGTTTTTCTCGAACCCATAGCAATGCTTTATATATTACATATCTTCCTCTGAAGATAGACAGCTCACCCAAGATTTGAATTTGGTCACTTGATTTCTTAAGGCGAACCTAACCAGAGATTAAACTTGAGACATTGCATGCTAAGTGCTTAATTTGAATAATACAAAAACATGATACGGAAACATCCAAGATATATAGTAGGAACCTGCCGACTGGCTCGGGAGTAACTAACACCCATTGGATATAAAACATAAGATCATGATACATCAATCTTTAGCCACGTTATAAAAAGTTGTATGATATCATAAATACTCTTCCATTCTTTTAGGAATAACCCTCTGCTTGCAGGAGAAATGTAAGCCACAAACTTTTATTCATGTTTTTGGTCTACCTAAATGAAAAAAGTCAAGCCAGCTTGTAACAGCTCAGTTATCCAAAGGAAATAGTAAAATAACAAATAAACTTAAAGCCTTGAAATACCAGTGGTATTAATTTTTTCATATTTTATGTCCACGTGGCATATATATATATATATATATATAATTGAGCAAAAAAATAAGCACGATGGAAAAAACAAAACACACATGCCTCCCTTCTTTATGGTTGTAAATCAAAAGCAATGATCACGATTTTTGTCTAGTAAATTTTAGAACCCTGGAGACCAAATCAATGGCCAAATAAGACCATATGTATAGAATAAAGTCTGAAAGAGCGTCTCCTAATGATAATGAAAAATAATCAACATATAGAGATGAATTTTGTAACTTTAAATTGAAATGGCCAAATCACTCGATCTTATCCAGGTTTTCTAGGTGTCACATATAAACAATTGCAATAAACAACTAAGCATATATTCTGTATATGTCTGTATCATATAGACTCCAATGTTAAAGATTAATTACACGAGACAATGTAGATGATGGCACTTATTAAATCGGTTTTCAGCATTACTGAAAATTAAATACAATCACTACAGAAAACTTCTCTATTCAGAAACTGGACATGTTACTCAACAAGTGCCAGATTTTCTGCCATACATATCAATTTACATCTTCCTCAGATTATCAAGTCTTGCTTGTAGATCATCATCAATCCCTGGCTCCTCGGCACTAGTTGCAGTTGGTTGGGCAACTTTGGTCGGTGCTGCAGGTGCAGCCACTGAAGTTGCTGGAGCCTTTATCAGCTGCAATATTTTAACGTGATGTCAGCAAAACATATCACTGAAAGAGTTCAGGAAAGCTAAATCAAACTGCCACATGATTTGACAGACGGAATACATCCATAAAGAGAACAAATTAGACTATGTTCATGGTATTATTACTCGATATACTTAATTGTTTACAAATGGAGAAGAAATAGGACCTGAGAATCGATGTCAATTCCAATCTCATCTAAAACCTGACTGACAAGTTCTTCTGTTTCTTCTTCTTCTTCATCTCCTTCCAAAGCATCATCAATCGCATCACCCATAACCTCTGTTACCATTTCCATCCGTTCATTTTGTCTCTCAAATTCTTGCATTATTTTCTGCAATGCTGGTAAATTCATCTGCCTGTTCATTTGCCTCATTGCCTTTGTGACACCCTTCATTGCCTCCCCCATGCTTTGAGTTGATTTAAGAGTCTGCCACAAAAATTCCCATTGAGATCAAAGCATAAATGCGTTCTCTAGATTTATTATTTAAGGACATAGATTTGTTTTGGAAGGAAGAACTGTGATAATTTGGGAGGCTCCAAAAGGAGTATGGAAGCTAAATTTTGATGGGACTTTGAAGCGAAATCCAGGCACAGCAAGGGATAGATGACAGATAATGGACAGTAAAGGCAGGGTCAATTTAGTATAGCACAAGCCTCTGGGAAAGCTTCAAACAGTTAGGCAGAAATGGATTGTTTAATGACGGGACTCCAGCTGAGCAAATTCTCGGGAGTTAAAGAAATGATAAAAGTGGACTCTAAGATCATAATTTATAATACATATGATTAGTGGAAGATCTTTCCTTGACTGGAAGTTACAATAGAGGTTCCAACTTTCAATACATAATAGAGTTGATAAGGATTTAAATGCCATCTCTTGAACTGTGTCAAAAGAGGAAGAAATTAAGTGGCTAATAAGCTGGCAAATGTAACAATTATGCTCAAGGGCAGGAAAGGAATGGCAGCACCATCCCAAGACGTACTGTAAGAATCAATAGTGTTGGAAATGTCGAGCAGGCTGAACATCAAGGTAGAATTTATTAGTAGGACAAAACATTCAAAAAATGGTTAGAATCAAGTTTAATGTTGTGAAAAGAAAGGGAAGCACTACTGTCAGACAAAAACTGAGGCTCGGGACATACGGAAGTTAGCACAGGCTAGACAGAGAGGAAGAAGAGAAATTCTAAGGGAGTTTGTCAACTGATGAATGCTGTTAAGAGGGGCCCAAAGTTAAGGAAGCTCAAGGACCCGAGGACTGGATGTCTAGGAAATGCATGTTTTCATTCTTGCCAAAGAAATGCAGGAGGTGAGTGATTTGATGATCAGAATGATGGAAGAGTTTAACAATTTGAAAGAGTAATTCCAGAAGGCAGGGAGATTCACTAAATCATATTTTGAGATCGGTGAAACAGTAGTCAACTGAAACACAGCTACAACAGAGAAGTTGATCAGAAAACACTGAAAGATCTCCAAAGGCTGGACGAAAAGATGGATAACCTGGATAACAAGTTGATTCTGCTGACAGCACTGCTTAACAGTATCTCTGACTACAATGAACTCCAGCCAGATCAAGCAATTGAAGCCATCTGACACCAGTTCCAAAGTGCACAGCCAAAGCTGTCACTTTCAAGAGTTTTAAGATCTCTTGAACTATTTTCAGTTGAATAATATTATATATGGAAATTATATTATTAAGGAGACAGGATTAGAGTAGAAAGGAGCTACTGAGTTTGGGAACCAGAGTAAAACCAAGTTTTCTTTTTTGGTTTGTATGCTGATAGGTATGAAAGATATAGTATTACATGAATGGACAGACTATCTAATACGAACTCCAATTTTGTAAGATGTATTAAGAAGTTTTGAATTCTCAGTAGTATATTGTGTACTTGTGGCCAGTTGCAGGCCCAGATAATTAAATACATTTCCTACCAAGAAGTCTCCTCTAAATTATATGAAATTGCATTTTTTACATTCAACACGATCTAACTAATGTATAGGATGTATAAACAAAAGTTAAAATGCTTGATTAAGTATAGCATTGTGTGATTGTAAAGCCATTCTCAAGATGTACATCAAACTGAGTTTGCAAAAAATAAAATAAGATACTTAACTTTTGTGCAATTAGCATAATGGAAGAGCCTGGAACATATATTCTGGTCACATTATTCTAGCCAAGGAAAGGAAGGAATTAAAGACGGCATGTAAAGGAAAATTTGTGAATTGAACTACATATTCCTACTGCACAAGCTAGTCCACCTTAATCATGGATTGTATAGGAAAAAGAATCAAAGCCAAATATAGGGGGTGGAAACATAAACACCCCCCTATTTAGCATACATCGTCCTTCACTCATTGTTAAGGGATCATAGCCTCAATGTTGCGTCCTTTACTGTTTGCCTAAGTGTCATCTTATACAAGCAAACCAAGTGGTGAGTCGTCTTTAATAAATCATATAATTGTCTTCAATATCGCCAAAAACATTGTGAGCACCAGTCACATGTATTTTACATGTATCACATGTTTCCCTAAAACTGCTGGTCCCAAAAGTTGTACATCCAAAAAGCGTCAATCACAGTTTTGATGCACTGTGCACCCATAGTAATAACGTGATATCTACCATCGATGAAGCTAGTCAAATGTATGTCACATGTATCAAATGTTTCCCTCAAACTGCTGGTTCCAAAAGGTGTACATCAAAAAAAATGTCAATCATAGCTTTGATGCACCCATAGCAAACTTATGACACCATTAAAATATTTCTATCCTTGAGTCCACATAGTTGTTTCCTTATCTAAGTCATCTTCAACAAAGAAGTCCGACACACTTTGCTTGTTAACTCTATGAAAGGAGTGTAACTGACAGACAAAAGACAGATTTAAGAATATCTATATATCCTAAGTTACACCCCCTAAATACCAAAGGTGTGTCTTCTTCTCTAATCTCCATATTCTCAACAATCAATGAATACGGTGTCTTTAGGAACTAAGTTGTAGTCAAAATCATATTCATAGAACTCTGATCTTCGGAAACTTCTGAAAACAAAGTTTCATAATTGTTTTAGGAGCTTCAAAGAAAATAATAGTCATGGGATCTTAGCTTCAATAACCCAGGGCCATCCACAACATACCCCAACGTTAATCAATTCCAAATAAATTAATAATTGATGACTTACTATTTAAAGTTATCCTTTTATTCAACCAGGCTAACTTCTTTAACAAAATCTTCAACTGACTTACCTTTTGCTAGTTCACCGTCATCCATCTAAAAAAATTTCCAGGCACATATTCTAGAAATCCCTCATGTGTTTCTGGAAAAAAAAATTAATCTACTCTGTGCTTCTATTGGCATAACCTCTAAGGTAATTGTCGAGCTTTTCCCACAAATCTCTGATTTCATTTTCACAGCTCAATAACTTACCTACTTTCCTATCAGTATCTGCAAGAGCTCTGTCCATCTTCTCAATTTGAGCTTGAGGCACTAGCAACAATAGAACCAATGTTGTCTCATTGATAGGACTCTCAACTTCGAACAGAAAGTATAAATTCACTACGTACATCAAACAACAAGATAGAAGATGAAGAAAAGAATGATTATGTACATAGGGGAGGCTTATGTCTCTCCTCAACTACATTCGTACTTATAAGTTATAATTCTATAATAACCACAATAATCTGTTACACAGGTTGTCACATTCTGACTCAACTAGGTTAACTAACTGTTTAAATCGACTAGCAGACTCAATGTACTTGGTTGACCTTTTGTTTGACGTGACAAACTTTGCCTACCTACCAGTTGACTTGGGCAGGTCTGGTCAACCTACTGGCCAGTCACTGGTGTCAACCATCTAGGTCAATTGCTCGATAGTTATCTTCTTAACTCATTACATTCAAACCAGATTTCACTATAATCAAACTAAACAAGATTCGCACCAAATCATCTACAAGTTGAAGACAATTAGATAAATTAAAATGCAAATTTAAGCATGACACTCATGAAAGTGGTTACCTGGATGCGGAGAGAGATGCCTTGAAGCTGTGACTTCAGGGCATAAAATTTTGTTATTTGATGCCTTGTTCGAATTAGATCCTTTGCCATGACCTTCACAGCAGCCTGAAGAAGAAAAATAGTTGATTTAGAAACAAAGATGGCCAAATTTCATCCAAAATCCTTAAAAGAAAAAAATTGTGACATCTATGTCTAAACTAATTTAAATTGGGATAATCTCAAGACAAGCTATCAACGTAGCCATGTGACATGACAAATTGAAAGTATGCATTTAACAGGCCTTGTGCTATTCAGAAAGAAACAAAAATCCAGTGCTTTCGGTTGCACGCTATCCAAAACAAAAGTAATTCATTTGTTAGTCATTCTGACATAATATGAAAAATTAAAGCAAGGCTACTCATTGTCCCATTTTATAAGCTTGTTGAAGATCAAGCTAAAGCAAAAAATCCTAGCCAATGTAATTTCAAATTGAAGAACAAAGCCATCCTGTGGTGGACTTTATAGAGAGAAAAAGAACAAGGCTGAAATTGCTCGAAAGCAATGACAAAGGGGAAAAGACAATCAGAGGGCCAACTAGGGGAAGATTGTGAATTCAATAAGGGATCCAAGACAGGGCTTTGTGTTGAGAGAAGAGCTAGAGCTTCAAATATTCCAAAGACATTTGCAAACAAAATGGATATAGCTGAAGAGGTGGGAAATAATAAATATAGACAAGGATCAACAAAGAGCAAATGATTTAGATAAGATAACTGGGGGTTTAATGTATAGATTCCCAAATTGTGATTGAGAAGCTAAAATCAAAGAGCAATAAAAGTTGAGCATAGAAACACCAAAAGCTAGCAAGCAGAGCTCTAACCTGGTTGCTACCAGAAATGGAGAACAGAAGTCAAATAAGGAGAAACTGATTATGGGGAAAAGAGACATAGCCAAGTCAAGCCAACAAAGGCCAACAAAGGAATGTCAATTCCTTAAGAGGACCATCAAAATGAAGATTGCACCTTGGAATACTAGAAATTGAATTCAACCCTCAGAAAAAGATATTAAAAGAAAGATAAGAGCAATGAAACTTGTTATTTCCTTCTTCAAGAGAAAAAAGTATCCCTAGAACACATGCTAGATGTAAGGAAGTTTGAACAAGGCTCCTTGTACAGCAATGAGTTGTAGTGTTTACTAAGGAGGGTTAGCAATTCTTTGGAAGCTTGACTCAGTACATCTAGACTCCTTCGTAAGAGGTGTCTGATAGATAAGCACTTGGATTTAAAAACAAGCGATTAAATTCATATTTATGCTTTCAAGCATATATGCTCCAAATGATACCTAGGAGATAAAACGCTATGCTGAGATTCCCTAGACTCCCTTAGAGGGGAAAATCAAGACATGTGTTGAATAAGGAGAGAAATTCAACGTTATCTTTGTAGGGAAAACGGGGGTTTCAAGATATCTCGACAAAGCCAGCATCTTGTTGCCAAAATTTATACAAAAATGGACTTCATAGATATAAAACCCAAGGAAGGGCTGTACAATTGGAAGAACAGGAGGTTTCAATATGAAGGGTGTGCAATATGATCATTAGTCAATAATGTTAGATATTACTGAGAAGTGAAAAAAAAATCTATATTAATGTCCATTGTCCACGAATGACCAAAATAGGTCAATGGGACTAGGACGTAGAACCTTTGACGACAGCAATAGGGAGTGTATATAGCATCTCCTAAGCAGTTCTAATCTACAGTTAAGGAAAGTAAGAAAGAGTAGACAATAAAAATAAAAAAGGGAGTAAACCCAGAAGGGTAACCCTAAAAGTTAAAGTAGATAATGTTCCAGGAGAGGAAAGACTCATAGTGACAATGTTGTACCATGACATTCCAGAGAGCCATGGAAACTATGGAAGCCAATGAAGAACAGTGCCTGGCTAGCCTCTACATGAAAAGAGGAGTCATCATCATCCACCACCACAAATGTGGCAAGGAATGCACATTTAGGTTTCAAAAATATGGTTTACATATCATGATTTGAAGAAAAGCATATAACAATGATGGTAAGAGGGCCAGCCGGGGCATGAGACAAAGATATACATTATAACAAATTAACTAAAACATGTGAAATCTCAATTATAAGTCACAAATGAGGGGATGCTTCAAAACATTTTCTAGGACAGGAAGAAGCTAGAAGAAATACACCCATAGGAATGCACATTTAGGTTTCAAAAGTGCCAAGATGAGAACTAGTCCCATAGGAATGCACATTTAAGTTTCAAAACGTGGTTTACACTTCATGATTTGGATAAAAGCATAGAAAAACGCTGGTAAGAGGGTCAACCTAGGCATGAGACAAAGATGTGCATTCTAACGAATAAACTAAACCATGTGAAATCTCAATTGAAATTTGAAAGTCCCAAATGAGGAGATGCTTCAAAACATTTTCTAGAAAAGGAAAGAGCTAGAAAAGCTACTCTGATAGGAATGCATATTTAGGTTTCAAAAGTGCCAAGATGAGAACTAGTCCCATAGGAATGCACATTTAAGTTTCAAAAATGTGGTTTACACATCCTGATTTCAATAAACTCATAAAACATTGATGGTCTGAGGGTCAACCTATGCATGAGACAAAGAACTACATTCTAATGAACAAACTAAAACATGTGAAATATCAATTGAAAGTCCCAAATGAGGAGATGCTTCGAAACATTTCTAGGAAAGGAAAGAGCTAAAAGAGAAGATGGAAAAGGAACAGGGGTATTCAATAGGAAGGTACGACCATGAAGAGTCCATTAGAGAAAATGTTATTTGAATTTTGAATAAACTGGAAGCATTGGAAAGGAAGAAGGAAATCTTCTGGAAACAAATATCTTGGATGAAAATGGCTTCAAGAAGATAGATACACCACTTTCTTCCATAGGACTACAATACAAAGGAAAAACATCAATATGATTACCCAACAAAAGAAAAACATCAAAAAAGAGAATGACTACCCAACAAAGAGAAAAACATCAATACGATTACCCCCTGGAAACAACAAAAAAGAGAATGGATTAATTTAAAAACATATTAAGGAGACAACAAAGAGATTCTTTCAACACCTAATCATACAAAGAAAAGAACACAAAGAAATATAATAAACCTTAATGAAATGCATAATGGAGGAAAAGATAAGGGAGATGATATTCTCTGCAAACAAGGAGTTAAGTCCCATGCCTAGATGGATTCCAGGTTGAAATTTTTCTAAAAGCCTTTCTTCCCAGTAGCAGAAGGTTGTACTCAAGGAACAATAGAAGAATCATAAAGCTCTCAACAAGTCCTTCATACTCTTAAATGGAAAACATTCTTAGCTTAACTGAAAAAATGGCAGACCCAACTTTTCTAGATGAATATAGACTAATATTGCTATGCAACAAGGTGTATATGCTAATTTCAAAATCAATTACTAATGGACTGGAGGACATTCTTTCTAAATATCGTTCCCTTGAAAAAGGGATTTTGTCAAGGAACAAATTGCAATTGCATAGAACACTATGCATACACTAATAGTATAAAAGTAGGGCATGTCGATGAAACTAGCCATGTCCAATGCATATGAAAAGGTAAACTGATAATTCCTCCATTAAATGCTTCTAGCTTTTGGGGTTTCTCAATACTTGAGTGATCTAAATGGATTAAGAATTGCTTCTCCTAAACCTCTTTAAATGGATCTTCTGCATATGTTTTTAAAGCTTCCACAGGGAGATCTGTCATCATCATATCTTTCAATCGTTTTGGCAGAAACTCCAGGCAGAGCACCAAAAACAGCCAATCAACAAGACAAATTGCCAGGGATTCAAATAACTATGGCAACAGATCCCCTCACACATCTCCAATTGGTAGATGATATTCTCTTGGTTGGATAGTTATGGATTATGGACCTGAAGTAGAGTAGAGAAATCCTACATAATACCTTCTACCCTATAGGGAAGAAGTAGCAAAATGTCTAAAGTCTGGTCCTTCAATACTCATCTTAAGAACCAAGTGAGAATTTGTCTAGTGTTGAGCTCCAAAAGGTTGCACTGATAACTATGTAATCAGGAGCCCCGTAGTGGAGCATAGGAATACAGCAGTAAATTGGAAAGAAACTTTGCAGAACATATAGGCAAGGATGGCTTCTTGGACCTATAGATGGTTAACCTTGGCAAGAAAATTGCAACTTATAAAATTACCAATTTACCTCTGCTCACTGATACCAGAACCAAAGAGAGTTCAAGGACTTGAAAAGGATTGAAAGGAACTTTTTTAAGGGAAAAAGCCAGGGAGGGAAGCAAAAAGGCACTTATTGGCTTGGGATAAGGTGCCCAGACCAAAATATATAGCTAGGATAGGGATGACTAAATGAGACTTGTTAGATATTGCCATTGGGGGCTAAGATGCTTTGGGGATCGTGTAATGAGCATAATCAAATTAATGAGCATAGGAATAGAGCAGTAAATTGGAAAGAAACTTTGCAGAACATATAGGAGAGGTTGGGTTCTTGGACCTATAGATGGTTAACGTTGGAAAGAAGATTGCCACTTATAAAATTACCAATTTACCTCTGCTCACTGGTACCAGAACCAGAGTTCAAGGACTTGAAAAGGGGATCGTGTGATGAGCATAGGAATACAGCAGTAATTGGAAATAAACTTTGCAGAACATATAGGCAAGGTTGGGTTCTTGGACCTATAGATGGTTAACCTCAGCAAGAAGATTCCAACTTATAAAATTACCAATTTACCTATACTCATTGGCACCAGAACCAAAGAGAGTTTAAGGACTGGAAAGGATTGAACGGAACTTATCAACTTTGGGCGTCACTTAAAGCAAAGTATGACCCATGAATATAACTGAATGACCTCCTTAGAGTGTAGCAATTTCCAAAATGAGCTAGTATGTGGAATAATATGATCCAAGGAAAACACTTGATCCAAAATCATACATTCTAGGAAATTAAGAATGGGAATCAACTTTCAAGAAGACTCATGGAACCAGTATCCTGTAGAAAAGATGGCAGGTATGGAAGGAGTTCAAGAAATTATCATAAAGAAAGATGGTTAAAGGTAATGGATTACTAGCTAAGAAACTAGAAGCTCTTGGGGAAGACTTGAATAACGAAAATGGAAAAGCTCAAAGTGGCAGGCTGGCAGCCAGTATATCTTAAGGAGGAAGGAAGAGACTCCCTAAGGGGAGTGTTAACTGAAAGAAGAGTTCTGTATAATAGTAGGAAGGATATCCTTGAATGGGGAGGACCTACAAAAGGGGAATTCACAGTGAAAGCTATGTACAATGTTCTATTAAGTTCTAACAGAAAACAAGAGTTTACAGAGAATATGATAGCGTTTTCAGAGGAAGAGAGAATTATTTAGGATTGAAAAGAAGGTATACTTCTACTATGTCATCCTAGGAAAATGCTTAAACAGACTAGCAGAGGCTAAAGTTCTTCTCTAAGACGTGAAGGTGGCCATTGAGTTAGGGGTGTCTAGGGTAGTAATAGAAGAGGAAACAAAAGTTTTCATCAAACTTCTGAGCTCCAAATTTTCAAAATCTAAATTGGGTTCTTAAAACCAAAATTGATGAAATAAAAGCACTAAAAGAGGTGTTTGAAGATATAAATTTATGTATGTGAGAAGAACAAGTAAAAATCCCAAATTCACAATAATAAGTTTATATTGCAATCCAAATGCCATGGGGCACAAGTCAGCAAGGCCACGTCGAAGGTGACTTTTCCAGCACCATGGATTGGAATTATTTATAAATTATACTAGTTAATAAAAGCATATAAGAACAGAATTCCCATGGATTTAGAATTACATCATAAAGCCAAGGAAGATTTGGAATAACGAAAGGTGGAGGGATGAGAAAGTTGCACAAGACCAAGAACTGTGATTTGAAAGTACTCTTGGAAATTATTAACTCAACATGGGGAAGATATAAGATAGGGTATCAACAAGTAGCAGTTGTCTTCCAATTGGAAGAACCAATGGCTCTCAGAATATAGATGAACTCAAAAGTGTACAAACCGACAAGTTTTGGATGATCAAATTAGGGAGCTGTTCTTTTAATTCATAAGAGAATGCAGGACCACTGCAGAGCCGGCTCCTCATAGAGAAGAGGCCTATATAGTATATACATCAAGTTACCATTCAGGAAGCAGGAAACGAAAGAGAGTGGAGCTGAAAACAGTAGGATATAGTAACGAAGGAAGGAATATGGACAGCATACACATTTGAGAGGTTGGATCATCCCCTGAAAGTGGGTTTCAAGGTGGTCCAAGGTCACTTCAAAAAGAAATGATAGTCAAATGCAGCTTTCTTCCTTACAGATTCGTACTATAGATCAGTTTACTGTAGGCATTTCAGAATGTTTTAATGAAGTAGCGTGTTATTATAATGATTCCATGAAGTGATATTATACATAAATTATAATGAATTGGTGCCATGTTCCAATAGATCACAACATTCAAAGATAAAAACAGTGCATAGAAGGCATACTTACAATTCCCTATTCCATATAGCTAAGCTTGCATATAATAATCCCAAGAGAAATTCCAATCCAAATAATATTTAGGTTGGAAGTCGAGACCAAAGTGTGCTAACCTTATTGATGAATTTTCAGCAAAATCCCAGTACTACAAAATCGTTTTGACTATCAAAAAAGGCAGGCGACTCAATGACTTATCAATATATCATGGTAGATGTTTCCTTTACTTTCAGTGTGTCGTGCCTTGTTCCAGCCATGTTAACACCTATCTATCTAAAGGATAAACAAGTAGCCTAAAATGTTGTCCGTGATTAACCGACAATAATGTTTTGCCTCGGAGAGTAAATTTGGGAAACATTACACATGATAACTTAAGAGAAATGATACGCACAATAGCTTAGGAGCAAGCCAAACAAAGTATGTGCTGCATAAGCAATTGATGATAAGTTTGTTTCCAGCAAAATGAGTGAGCTCGAGACTTAAGTTGGCAACCAGCTGCTGTCTTATGAAAATGGAAAAGTAAATATCACCATGTATGAGGATGGAGGTTACTTAAAATGCATATCCTATAACATAGGTCTTCAAAGTGTGGAATTCTCAACAATTGAAAAGTTTACCAATATGATACCAGTACCACAGTACACTGTACAGATTAAAAAGGGGAAACAGTGACAAAATGTTTCAATTGCTAACAAGATTTAAAGAAAAGATAGTCTTTCAATAAGAAACCAACAAAAAAATATTCAGTTTATAGGAAGCCTACCATTTGCCCTTGCTTTGCAGTTTTCTTAATCTCTGCAATAAGCTTCTTCTCCTGATTTTGTAAGCCTTGCCTCTCCCTTTCTATTTCACGAATAGATCTGTCTAGCATGCGTTTATTCTCCCGCAGAAGCTCTGCAGAAAACAAACCCATTGTCAAGTCACTCAAAGCTTTTTAGCCTATCAATTTAGAAATTAATTTTTTAGTGAAATTACATTATAAAAGCTAATGCAAACAAAAAAATCCTATTTTCTGATTCTTAGTAAATTCCGGGGCCTTAACCCTGATAGATGTAAAGCTGAGAGCAGTTTTACAGGTCCTTTCGTCTCATCAAGTCTGTTTCAAGTTTAAACTGTAGATCTATGTCCAGTCAACAAGAGCATGTTGTATGCTTCTAAGAACATTGAAATCCTCGTATATTTCTTCCAATATATATTGAAATTTTTATTTAATGAAAAAAAGGGAAAAATTCTCATTGCAAAAGAGTTTTTTTATTGCAAAATATGCTAATGTGGTAACTTTAACAATTAAATTATAACAGAGTTTAGTAAACATGATGACTATAGACCCAGGGTATATATTGCTAGTATCAATGTGCGACCCTTTTTATTACAGACTGACAAAACCATACCACAAACAGTGTTTTGCCTTTCTAAGTTTGCAATTCCTGCAGAATAATCTATTGACATGTAAATTGGTTTGCCTCTTCAAATATATTGAAACTAAAGAATTTTCATATCCTGTTGAAGCCCATGGTTGGAGAAATACTTGTTTTTCAGAAAAATTGAGTGTAGCTTGCCTTTCTAAGAAGAGAGTATACAACAAGATTCCCCAGAAACTCTTCAAAATTGTACAGATGTTAGATTGAGTTTAGTAAACCTTACTGATGGGTGGATCCAGGGATGCCATCAGTAGTGCATAGAAACAGGACATAAATGTGCACATAAGTCCTTTAATCTTCTTTGAGTAAAGTTTCCAAGCCATCAAACTTGCCATGATAACAATACCTTGTAGATCATTTACAATTGCTACAATGGGGTGGGAATGACAAGTAAGCAGATGAAAATCGCCTGCAAGTACTTCACAGACACCAGACCCCAGTCACAAGAAACACTTCATGGACCCCCTACTGCTGTTAGTGGATTTGCCTTCCAAAAGATAGCATAGACCCACACCACCTTGGTGGCTCTAAATACTATAGAAAATTTTTGACAACTGACACACAGTTGTTAACCTAGTGGCTGGGGGCTAGTAATAGACAAGTTGTTGCCCACAGGAGTGTGGTTTAGTGGCAAGCAGCAAGGTGATTGGGTTTGTGTTAACGGGGAAACCTGGGTTCAAAGCCCCCAAAATGAGGTCAGAAGCAAGTCTTAGGTTATTTCGATGGCATGGATATACCCCTGATAGGGTGGAAGCTTAGCCAAAGAGCAGCTGTAAGTGTAAATATTTCCCAAAAACAAAAAAAAAATGGCAATTGATCATTCAAAAGTATAATTCCTTGGAGTCATATGACTTTCACTGTTCGCAAACTATTTACAAAACACTACTTAGGCCCTAACATAGTTGGCAGCCCGAGAAATAAGAATCTTGGACTCTCGCGTTTGGAGCTCATACATAAGAGAGTCAATTTGCTTTGGAAAATAATTTTGATTTATTTTGATTCTGGACAACAATCATTTTTAAGACATTTGTTAGACATAAATTCAAATAACTTTGGCCATGCGCATTAGTCCCAAGGGATAGCTCAGTTGGTTTGACCCTTTCCTCTAAGGCGTAATGCCCAGAGAGGTTGCGCGGCCCATTCCCACCAAGTCCTGCGGGATTACTAGCCACTATTGAAGCTGGTGGTTACTGGTTAGTACCACCCTCCATCTGGAACCCTGGGGAAGTGGGGGAAATCCGCATAATGGCACTGGCAAGGTACCAGCTTCCTTATTCTTCACTTATGTATGGGAGGGTGGGGGGAATTGTTTCTTCCTGAGAAGAAAAAAAATACTTTAGCCAAGCATTGCATTTCCTACAATACCTCAAAGTACCTCTCAGGCCTCTCAGGCTACCTTAAAAAGGACTCATCATGCCTAATTTAGTATAGTCTACAAAACTTATTTTAATTTAATTTACCTTGTCAGACAATGAAAAGATGCCCTAAATATGTCATCGGCAAACTGTTTCAACATGGTTTATTCTAGCAGTCAGTGAATAACAATTGGCAAAGAGTAATCCATGAGCTTTATACGAAAACTACAAATCTACAGATGCCGTAATGCCATGTACAGGCATAGATATGGAAATATCGGCTTTTATGACTCTCAGACCCATGGTGTTGGAGCAATGGCTTCTTTCAACATGAAACAAGGGCCGATTCATCATTAGTAGGCGCTAGACAGTAATTGTTAACCAGTAATTCATAAGGTCCTTGCAAATTCTTTTTGCAAAGTAACCGGCATGGGCTGTAAACCTCATTAGTTCAGTTTACACTGCAGTAGCTCTTTTCTTACAAAACTCATATATTACACAAGAGACTCCCATCGCTACATAAGCAAGGAGAGTTAGTAAATCCAACCTTGCTTCAGCTGGAAGCAAGGGTGCCATTTTGGTTGAAAACTGGATCGCCAAATCTGGTCTAAAAGGAGCAATTTCTTCCAAATTGAACAGCTTATTTGCCTCTTAAAAAGTGACATGACAACGCCATTCCAAAAAAAGGAAATGCCAGATAATCTGGTTCACACACGCACACACTCCAACCATCTTGCAGTATCATCCACTTGTCCTCGAACCAAAACCGCTTTCCAATTAAGGGGAGCAACAAAAAGACACTGCATTATCATGTAATCCAGTCCCGAAACATCATAAAAACCTTAGAATTCCACATCACATGCTTAACTGTTTCTGGCTTGTGACAGACTTCACAACAGCCATCCGTGATTAAGATGGCCCTTAACTGCCAGACCATTGTAAAGGACCAAGTACCCAAGAACTTGAGTCTTAAAGAAGAGCATGACAGGTAGACACCTTTAAATAAAGAAGAGCATGACAGATAGACACCTTTAAATATCCGAATCCACCGTATTCTGTGATCATGAGCATTCGGTATCTGATTAAAGTGATAGGCTATTGATCAACTTGGTCTGGCGTTATCATAAAGCTTCTTTTAAGTGATGATCCATAAACGACATCCCGTAAAACCATCTCCGATCCTTCCAAATCGGCCGACAAGAACAATTATTGCTCAGTGGCAAAACTGCTTCGTCTATAATGCATTACCAGACTCCCAGACTGAAAAATTTTATTTGGGTTATTCAGAAATTAAAAACTAAATATTTCAGAATTGAAAAACCTACATGAATTCGTCAATACCAAACTTCCGCATTAGGAAATTTATTCGGGCCATTGAGAAATCTGACTATTGCAATCCATGATAACAGTTGATAAATTGCAAAACCCGCATGAATTCCACCATCGAAATTGTTGATAAGAAATCTGACTATTGCAATCCATGATAACAGTTGATAAATTGCAAAACCCACATGAATTCCACCATTGAAATCGTTGATCCAAACAGCTTTAAGAAACCCAAAAAGACAAGGATCTCCAAAACTAGCATAAGATATCATGCATTGAATGATTTTCCAAAAATTGAACAACTGGACTTTTAAATTAAAACCCCTCAAGCAGAAGATCAGACCCAGCAGAATCAAAAAAATAATTAAAAATAAAAAAAATAAAAATTCAATTAAGTTAGCTGAATTGTGCATAAGAATGATACCCAAGGATGGTATTACCTGCAGGAGTCTTCTTTTTTCCGAAGAGGAAGCTCATATTGATTGCAGATGATCACAGACCTTGATCCAACCCCTCACGGAAAATATAACCCTTCAAATCGGGAGATCTTTTCAGTAAAATTCAACGAAATTCTTCAGTTTTTAAGAAGCCAAAAAGAGGCACTGTGACTTTCTGTGCAACTCTTCAAAAACGCAATCGTTAAATATTCGAAAAAACCCTGCTCTGTGATGGAGAAATATTTCGCTGACTACAATCATATGGCTCTGCGCTCTCCACACACCTGCTCGATGGATTCTCCTCCGTCCAATTAGGCCACCGAAGGAATGGATGAAAACTTGCAATGGATGCTACACTAGGGCCTTTTGTTCCTAATTCAGAAGTTTCAATTATTCATTTTTTCTTTAGGAGCAAGTATTTAGGGTGCCATGTAAAAGCAGATTGCGTGGATAGAAGATGGGAAATCAATTTAATTTAAAATTCTATCTCGCGTCAAGCGTGTCGGTAATGCCTCTAACTCATGAATTACACTCGGAAATAACTTATAAAATATATTTGTGTCGGTTCATAAGTAATGACTTGAACATGAGTAGTATTTATAAACTAGCACATTTGTATTTATAAACTAGCACATGAGTAGTGAATGGTGAATGTTGAAACGGATTACCATTGGTAAATCATACAAACATTTTATTTTTTAATAAAAAATAAGACAATTTTCATTAACAATCGATATCATATAGGTTATTTTTATGTTTGAGTTTTTATACAAACCACTAGTTTGGATATTCGAGTTCAAATCCCCTTGTGTTTCAAAAATATTATAGGCTTTGTATTCCCTAGTGATATAACATGCGCCTAAATGGCATATTCACGTTGTGTAGCCTAGCTCTGTGATGAGAACATTGTTGGACTTTATATAATTGATATTGTTATCATGATGCAAGTATTTCAGTGCCTATGCCACGTCCACGGTGATTTGCATCTGCAAAATCCAGAGGTCGAAGACAACTGCCATTAACATACAAATGGCTAAATTATTGGACAGTGGAGATTAAAAGAAGACACAACTATTGGATGTATCACTATCATCCAAATTGGCACCCTCCATCCTATTTCCAAAATAAGAATGCCTATCAACTTAATTATCTTTGTATCAATCTAATAGTAATGATATTGAATATGGATGATGTGTAGCAAGCAATGACACTAAGCATGGGTAATGACTGAATGACTTATAAACTATCTTTGTGTCAGTTTATAAGTAATGATATTGAATATTGATAATGTTTATCATTTATATTTTATAATTGTTATTTAATGATATATCGATCACAAATAATATGACGTTAAAACTACTAACAATGTTAATACTAGAGAGAGGAAAGATGACAATGTTAATAAAGAAAGGGAGGATGCTAACACATTCTCAAAGGGACTTGCACTTCAAGCTCTACTTCTAAGAAAGCTTTGGGTATGAGTAATGCGCCTCATTCACTGCTTTTGTTCCACGGTGATTATTTATGTGGTACATACCCAATCCTTTAAATTAAAAATGGGGTACCAATATTTTCTAACAATTTTTCACCTTTTTAAAAAAAATATTGTGGTACATCCAACCTCTAATAAAAAAACTAATACTAATATGTAAACCACAGTGACTCGAAAACTCTCCTCTACTCTTGTTTTGTCCATTACCCGTGAATATCACCTGCTCATGTTGGAGACTCGCACTTACAAGATCATTAATAAGATTATTAAGAGTTCTATCATAAAAAGGTAGCATATTCCAGCTTCAAGTGACCATAACTCATTCATTTTTTCAATGGCAAAGAGAAATAGCATTTGAAGCTATTGGGTTGAAGTGATGGTAGTTCTGGTTAGGGCTTCGTTTTTGCAAAGCTAAAGTGATTTTTCCAGCGTGGGGAGACGTGGATCAGTCATTTAGACGTAAATGTAGTCATGTACTACCTCATGGCCATATACACAAACCTTAGTTTGGGAAAGGGTGCTCCACATCCTCCGAGAGAGGGTTATTAACTCCCCGGCATTTGAAGGCAAGCGCATTAAGTTCGTTGGAGGCCAGGTGGGTCGGAGCAAGGGTTCAAATTTACCTGGTGTTTACATCAACACATCAGGGATCGTTTCTGTATTAAGTGGAATTTGATGTAGTGGATTACAGTAAGGAATTCTTGAGCACGGATGAAATCTTCATCTCGGATGAAGACTTCATCCGTAGGCAAGACATAAAGCATGCAACTGACAGGGGGATCACAAACCGTCAAATTCGATAAAGAATGGTAATCTTGGAGCAGTGTTTTTGGTACAGATTCAACATGCAGATCTTGAGGGTACGCGTACAAATCAAAGGGGTCCAGAATTGATATGTCCCATGAAGAGTTTGCCCAAGGAGCAAGAAAGTAATCTCATTTCTAACTCTTTGCATTTTAATGTTTTGCATCCAGTTGATCAGGTTCTCAGTGGAGGTGTTAAGCCCGCGTATGAGATTCACACTGTTGTTCTTGAATTTGTGTTTTAAGGCTATAAAACACACCGTCAAGGCATCCGAATAAAGATTTTTATGATGAAATTTTGAAAAGAAGAAACAAAGAAAAAACTAGATCATATTCAGTTTCTCAACTGTCTCTGTCTTGCTTCCCGTTGTTCCTGGATGCTTATGTCACGTTCAATTGCAGCCCACGATCTTTCTAACTCAGCCCTATTTGTTGCAGTTTGTAAGATGGTGTTAAATAGGTTTAGGGCAATGCTGGTTTGATCCTGTAGACCAGGTTCTACGTTAGGTTGTCTGCCGTTAGGAACTGTCATGGGTGGTAGGGTTTTAAATGTTTATAAAAGGAGTTTTTTATAGATTGGTTACTTTAGACTTTCAGAAAAGATATTAATGAAACAACTTTAAAATCTAAAACAGTAATGTAAAGACACGATCAAGGTCATTTCCTGGTTTTGTGACAATTTTGAAATTGTGGACAATGAAACACAACAGAGAGAAATATAAGTCTTTTATCTGGAAAGAATCTTATATTTTAATTAACAATAATGAAAGAGAAACATGATTTCTAACAAAGGAAAATATTAAGGAACAGAAGGTTACAGGTCTTAAAATCACTAAAGTAATTTCAGAGGAAAAACTGTAACACATTCAACATCCAAACCAATCTGAAA
>ML783168.1:194259-224416 GCA_009831015.1 Picea engelmannii | reverse complement strand
CTAAAAGAAAAATCTAAGGTTCAAGCAGTGGAAGATCACATCGAGAATCAACAACAAGTTCTCCAAATCTTAAAGGACAACCTGGCCATGGCACAGAATCGCATGAAACAAGAAGCAGATCAACATTGTAGTGAAAGAAGTTTTGAAGTAGGGGATTGGGTGTTTTTAAGACTACAACCATACAAAGAGATGTCCCTCAAGAAAGTCAAGAAGGATGATAAATTATCACCAAAGTACTATGGCCTTTATAAGGTGTTGCAAAAGATTGGTACTATGGCATACAAATTAGAGCTTCCTACATCTTCACGAGTACACCTAGTTTTCCATGTTTCATGCTTAAAGAAGGTTATAGGCAACAAGATCCCGGTTCAAACTATATTGCTAGAACTTGACGAGGAAGGAAAAATCATATTGGAACCTGAAGCCATCACTAACACAAGAATTCGCCAGTTGAGGAATAGATCCATTTTAGAGTATCTCATTAAATGGAGGAAACTATCGACTGAAGATTCCACTTGGGAAGATGAGTCTTTTATACAGAAGCATCCAGATTTACTCAAGCATTGCGGACAACACTTGTCTCAAGGGGAGGGGCATGTTAAGCCCTAATATTGGCTCATTACCCCTTAATTGGGGCATATTATATTAGTAATGTTATTTCATTTATGTCGGCTTTAGGCCATTAGTTGTAATTATACCTCCTAGTATCCTATATATACCAAGGAGAAATTTTCATTTTGAATCATCTTGTACTTGAACATTTAAGTGGGGTAAGAGGAGGTTGCCCCCTCAAAGAGGCTTATTATTTGAAATTGTATCTTTTTCAAGGCATTGAGTACTTTTAAGGGTACAACCACTTGCAATAAAGGAGGAAATTTTATCCTACACGATGGGGGGACAACCCTCCCACCTTCAATACTAAGTGTGCCCTGCCTCTAGTATGTTCATTGGCATAGCCTATGATGGTGAACCTACCACAATGGCAATTCATCTCCTCATGCATTGTTGAACAATCCCCACATATACCAAAAGCCACATCTAACTTGGTGTTGAAACTTCATACTAGATGCATAATATGTTGACAACAAAGAACTCAAGAGTAATTTAAAATATGAGTGTGGCAATGAACAATATGATCATCGACTTCTAGACCCTGTACCTCATCCTTTTGAGTCACTAAGTGAGGTAGATATATATGTTTGTCAAGCAAGTTGGTATCAAACCGTTAAAAAGTGAAAAATAATAAATTCAATTAGCATGGGCAACCATGTCAAGTGTAATATGCATGCAATATTGTAGTCAATCACAAAAGTGTGCACAATTAATAAGCAATGTCAATGATCCACTTACCAGATCACAAGCCCCCCCCATCTCTTGTTTGTCCCAAATAAATCAATCCACATCTATCAGATGAGCATCGTAGTATACTTTTTGATGTTTTATCCTATCTTGCATATCATATCATTTATTCTCATATTTATCTTTTCAAATTGTCCTTGAGGGGGCATTTACACTTAGCTTCCATTCCTAAAGTGATATCACATTATATAAATTATAAAAATATCTAAGGAAATTCAAATACAACATATGTCAAAGGGTTGTGAAAGTGAGATATTACATCTCCTCCCTCTAAAAAGAAGCATTGACCTTGGTGTGACTTTATTCATCAAACAAGCACTACTCCCACATAGTATCCTCCATTTCCCAAGTAGCCTCATTAGGTCAGCCGTATCTCCATTGAAAATTTACTTACATAATGATTTGGATCTGCAACATTAGGACTTTCCCATCAAGAATGCAAAATGGATCTACTTAACTCTCAATCCAATTCCATCTAGATCATGTACTAGCCAAGAATAAAATTAAAATTATGTGTATATTTTTTAAGCAAAGAAACATGGAAGACATCATACCCTTTAATGCTAGGAGGCAATGCAAACTTGTATGCAATTAGCCCAATTATTTCTAATATCTTAGAAGGGCCATAATATCAAAGTCAATTCTTAGTGCAATTCCCAAGATTTAAGAAATTTATTTTGGCTTCACAAGTAGGAAGGCATGTTGCTCAACTAAAAACTCACTTGGATTTCTATGAGCACTTGAATAATTATTTTTCCTATCTTGGAATACCTTCAATTTTTGCCTAATCTTGGAAACTAGTTCTTCCAATTCTCTCAACATATCTAGCCCTATCACGACTTTGTTTGTTGGATCATGTCAGCACAAGAAGTGTTACGTTTTTTTTCCATATAAGACCCTAAATGGGTTCATACCAAGTGATGCATGGTGGTTGTTATTGTTTGCAAACTTTACAAAGTGAAGCTAGTTCTCCCACTTGGACGGTTTATCTATAACATACATTTGTAACATATCTTCAGGAATTTGGTTCACCCTTTTTATTTTCCCATAAGTTTGTGGATGGTATTATGTGCTACAATTTAGTTGTATTCTCATTGCTTGAAACATGGTCTTCCAAATATCAAAAATGAATTTTGTGTATCTTCATGAAACAAACTTTTTGGCAATTTCACATGAGCAAATCTCTTTCATTATAAAAATTTCACAAGGTTCAATACTTTATGTGAGGTTTGGATAGGGATAAAATGTTCCACTTTTTTTAGTCTATCCACCACCACCATGACAAAATCATTTTTCTTCACTATCATGAAATCCATGGAAATTTCTTCCCATTTCCATTTTGGAATGGGAAATGGTTATGATAACCCAATGGGGCACATTAATGTTTTGGCCTCACTTTTTGACATTCAACACACTTTGTAGTGTCCTCAGTTGTATATTGCTTCATTTTTGGCCAATAATATTGTTTCTTCATTATTAGTATAGTCCTCTGGTAATTGGGATGTATAACATATGGTGCATCATGCACCTCTTTGATCTAGAATGGATTATTATATAATTTTTCATCCATCTTGGTACTTTATGGGTGGAAGAATTAGAGGAATTGGCTTGAAGGGCCCATTTTAGTAGTAGGTCCCATCTTGGAGATTTTGGGGTCCAAAATCTTCCAAATCCATTTAGAGGAATCAAACCTTGTCGATGTTGTTCTACACACCAAGACCTTTCCAACTATGTGAAAATCACCTCAATCAGAGTTCATATGATAAAGTTATGCCTCCTCCAAGTTGACCTACCTTGTTGAACACCATGGTATCGAGTGGATTCCACGTTAGCCCCCATTATTCACATGTGGGGCTAACCACATGTGGACTTTCAAGAAAATTCTAGAAGGTCCAAAACCCTAACACTAATTGAGGGTTGAGGCATGCAAAAACCCTATCCCTAGATGTCTATAAAACTATGTTAAATATTAGGCCACTAGGAGGAGAGGGGTTCCATTGTTTTGAGCATTGTACTTGTTCCACAATTGATCAAAGCATCTAGGAGTGGGATTTGAGAGCATAATAAAGGAGGAAGAAGATTCTATAGCAATCAATCATGCCACAATGTCAAAGGCAAATCCACAGTGAGTGCCCCTTTCTTTGTATTTTCATTTTCATAACTAAAGAATAGAGAGCAAAGCATAGGCCTCACCTTTTGGTTGGGTTTTCTCCCATTTCAAGTTTCCCAGGATACATCTTGTGTTCATTTTTTGGGATAGTGTGTTCATTTGCTTGTTCTTTCATTTTTCATATTCAGTTATTTTCATAAACTTGAGAAATAAGATAGTGATAATAAATCGGATATCTAAGGAAACAAACATACATAATAAAATATTTCAACATAATACAAGATCTATTATGACAAATTGTTCTAGTGGAATATTCACAAACGTTTACAGATCATATTGGTGTCATAGCAATAGTCTTTGGGGCATTTGTGGAAAGTTTCAAGATCTAGGAATTCACTTAAGAAGGAAGTCACAAAACCCTAACCATGGCAGATGAGTCCATTCATAACAACCCTCAAGATATAGCAAAATAAACATTTGTGAGGTCGGGAGAGAAAGTCGCCAATATCTCTCACAACATGGCCCTCCTCATGGTGGCTATAGTGAACAAGTTCAAACCTTTCAGGGATAATGATGGCTCTAACTCAAAATTTGGATCAAATGAGAAACTATGAGATAACGAATACCTAGAAAAGGAATCGAAAAAAGAGCCTAAGAAAGAAAAACCAAGTTCCAGTGTTATCTCTCCTTCACAACCTTTGTTTAAAATGGAAGAAAAAGTGGACATCAAACCATATCAAGGTGATATTGATGTTGTTAAG
Source organism: Picea engelmannii (assembly GCA_009831015.1). Lineage (NCBI taxonomy): Eukaryota > Viridiplantae > Streptophyta > Pinopsida > Pinales > Pinaceae > Picea > Picea engelmannii. Next base: position 220,186 of record ML783168.1, on the reverse strand, counting down.
TTGAATAATTGGTTGCAACAATTAGAAGTGTATTTCAATGTCCATAATATAGACCAAGAGCAAAAAATTTCATTTGCCCGACTGAAACTAGAGGGTCATGCACTAACTTGGTGGGAAAGCCACATATAGAAACTTAGGCTAGAGGGTGATCCACCAGTAACTAAGTGGGAGGATTTCAAAACCCTCATAAATTCCTAAGCTACCCTATTGGGTATGTATAGGACTAGTGGATCCACTGGCATCACTTTAGGTAGAGGCAAGGGCAAAGTATGCAAGAGTAATATACCACCAAGTTTATGAAGATGGCGATCATGTTAGGTATCTATCCCAAGAACCTGCATGTACTCATCAAGTATCTGTGGGAAGCCTGGAAGGCGCACTCCCCAAGGAGAAGAGCACACATCTCGAGGTAGACCACCTCTCCTTCAAGACACAATGTTGGATATATGCACCACCACTACTCGCACTCAACAACACACTTCCTTTATAGTGGGTCACAAGGGTCAACTTACAGCCCCCAAGCTAAATGGCTATCATAGTCTGCCATGTCTTAGTAGTTTCCATAGTTTCTCATGGAAGTTGGGACACTTCCAGGCTGAAACAGGGAGGAATTGGGCAAGCTGGAAGGAGCACTCCCCAAGGAGGAGAGCACACATCTCGAGACAGACTAGCGTGGTGCTACCACAAAGGTGCACCTCCTTCCAGATGCAACACACTTCACCATAAAAGCCAGATGGAGTGCATCTCTACTTGGGAGGTTGGGCACAAGTTCAAAGGACTGGGAATTGGTCAACTAAAATAGTTGTTAGGGTTTGGGACCTTTTCTAGCTGTTGGTTAGTTAGAATTGGTCCACCTTTTATCAAAACCATTGTATGTTCAACCTATCCTATATAAAGGCTTCCTATTCTACTAAATAAGACGAATGGTTCATTTTTCTTATTCATATCTTGTGCCATTTTTTTCTTTCTTTATGAATGTTCTTTGGCTTTCTCTACAGTAATACAGATCAAATGGTATCAAAGCACCGGTCCAAGGTGCTTCTACTCCACTAGTTATAGATTTCAGTGGTAGATCCAGGAAAACCCATATCCCTTCCTAGGATGCGCTAGGGTTGACATTTTTTTCTAGAGGTAAGGGATGTGCTAGAGTTGACATTTTTTTCTAGAGGCAAGGGATGTGCTAGGGTTTCTTTTCACCCTCCTCTCTCTCTCTCTCCCAAGAGGTGCACTAGGGAAACCCCCCCTCCTCTCAGCTCAGGAATATTTCCAGAGGTGCGCTAGGGAAACCCTCTCCTCCTCTCATTTTTGTTAAGTTTTTCAAAGGTGCGCTAGGGAAACCTCCTCCTCCTCTCCACTCAGTTTGCAGTACAAAGGTGTGCTAGGGTTTTTCCCATCCTCCTCTCTACAATTCAGTGGCCTATCCTTCATATCTAGATAGGAGTAGCATTATTTTATGAATATCATGCCTCCAAGAAGGGACACTTCATAGGATGATGCCTCTTCTGTCAACTCTTCCCCTATCCAAGAGTTTTCTTTGGCTCTTCATGAGATTATTAGATTGCAATGTCATACTCCAGCTCCTTTGCAACTGGATGCACGCTTCCAATTTCCTAAGTTCTCTGGGAAAATCAATGGCAACATTGTGGATTCCTGGATTCAAAGTCTCTCTACATACTTCAACACTCGTCACAACATCTTTGACGAGGAGAAGCTTCAAATTGATAGCTTACAAATGGAAGGCATTGCCCAAGCCTAGTAGGATAGTCTACCCATTGGGACCCATATCATTGTGGAATTGCAGGCATTTGCCTCATCTTATACTCCTATTGGCACTGGGGAAGCTCTATGTCAAGCACTCTGTAACAAATTATATCCTTATAACTATCGTCAGAATCTTCTGGCTCGTTGGTTGTAGCTCTGCCAATTCTCAGGTCAATCCGTGCAGCCAAACATTGAAATCTTCACTAGGCTTAGCATCCATCTTCATATTTAGGACTCCGAAGAGGTACTCATATTAAAGTTTAATTCTAGTTTATTTAATTTTTTACATAGGGAGGTGGATCTTTTTACAATAGTTCTTTGGATAAGGCTTTCTCCTGCACTCTAGCAGTTGAGAGTAAGCTAGCCCCTCAGTCTCATCCTAACTTCTTCTCTGCACCCTCCTATCCAAAATATCCCTCTTCCCCTAAGTCTACTAAATGGTGCACATTCCATAAATGTTCTTTCCATAACACCTCCAATTATTGTGTCCTACAGAATTCGTCTACTGCTAAAACTCTTTTTGTCGATACTCCTGAGTCCTCATCTTCAATGCCCCCTCCTTCTAAGCCAATATCTTTAGAAAACCCCATGGCTACAAACCCCTCTTTTCTTTTGATGGCTACTAATTCTAATGCTACCTCGGTTTCCCCTCTCTTCACCCATAATTTCCAAATCAAGCAGTCTCTTGTTATGCTCATTATTGATAATGGAAGCCAGAAGAATTTAGTAGCTCAATATTTGGTGAACCGATTAAACCTACCCACCACCCCTCATCCCTCTCCTTATCAATTAGAGTGGGTTCATAAGGAAGACCCTTGTCTCATGGTCACACAAAGGTGTGCCGTCACCTTTGCCATTGGACCTTTCCATGATTCTGTCCTTTGTGATGTGTCTCTGTTGGATTGTTTAGATCTTCTTTTGGGCATCCTATACTAGGAAAAATGCGATGCCATCTATCATGCTCACACCCATCAATATCACCTCAAACAAGATGGTCAAACTTATGTTCTTACCTCTTCATCCATGAAATCTCCTCCTCTGATTGTTGGCTAAGTTGTAATCTACGAAGTAAGCCTCAATAAATCCCTCTCCTTATGCCTTGTGCACCCTGTTAAGATATATAATACACCCAAGTCCATTGCACCTAATCTATCTGTTATTCTCTCTGAATTTTTTGATGTGTTTTCCCCTCCAGAAGGCCTTCCTCCTCAATGCTCTATTGAGCATTCTATCGACCTCATTCCTGGCACTGCTCTTCCTAATGCCCCTTCGTACCATTTGGCTCCACATGAGGCTGAGGAAATTGAACACCAACTCCAACAACTTCTCAATGTCGGCCATATCCAACCTAGTTTCTCTCCTTGCACCTCCCTCGCCTTCATTATTCCCAAAAAGGAGAGTGACAAGTGACATTTAGTCATCGATTACTGCGATCTCAACAAGATTACTGTAAAAAATTGCTATCCTCTCCCTCATATCGAATAATTGCTTGATCAAATCAAAGGGGCAAAGTATTTTACAAAGATGGATATGACGGAGGGTTATCACCAAGTGCGGATGGTTGTTACTGACACTTGGAAAAAAAATATTTAAAACCATATTTGGGCTCTATGAATGGATGGTGATGCTTTTTGGCCCCACCAACGCCTGTGCCACATTCCAACGGCTCATCAATGATATATTCCATCCCCTATTGGGCCACATTGTGGTCATCTATTTGGATGACATTCTGGTCTTCAATAAGACTTGGGAGGAACACTTACAACATGTGCACAACGTACCCCAATTGTTGCATACCAATCACCTTGAGGTCAACGAATGCAAGTCCTCCTTTGGCCATACTTCTGTCTCTTATTTGGGGTTTTTCATTGATCATGAATGTTTTCGTTCCGATGATCCTCAGTCTGCGCTGGCCCTTAAATTTTTTCTTGGTGGCATTAATTTTTACAGGAAATTCATTCCTCACTTCTCTCAGCTGGCCAAGCCTCTTCGTCATTTGGCCAATCAGTCCACTTTTCTTTGGACTCTGGTGGCTCAGGAGCAGTTCCAATGCCTTAAAGAGGCCCTTTGTTTAGCACTTATCCTTCATTTTCCTGATATTCAACAACCTTTTGAAATTGAGATTGATGCCTCTCAACATGTGATTGGTGCAGTTATTAAACAAGGAGGACATCCCATTGCTTATCATTATGAGACATTGGCTCAAGACAAACAACACTACAATACCCACTATAAGAATTATACATCTTGGTCCAGGCCTTAAAACAATGGCGCCACTATATCTTGGGTAAGGAGACCATTTTTCATACTGATCATCATCCTTTGATTTTTATTAATTCTCATTCTAAGCTCTAGGAAGAACATTGCTTGAAGTGGGTTTCTTATCTACAACAGTTCCACTTGGTCATCAAATATAAAAAATGAGACACCAATCGCATGGTTGATCTTCTCAGCCACCCCCTCCTCAAATACTTCAAATCTTGTATGTTTGTTGTGTTGCTTATGAAGATTGGAAGCCTATGTATGCCTTTGACCTTTTCTTTAGTACCATCTAGACTAACTTGCAACAACCTACTATCTTTAACCAGACCCCTTTCCTCGACTACCACATTCAGGATGGTTGGTTGTATAAGCTTGAGAAGCTATGTGTGCCTACTACTGATGATCACGTTGTTCTCATTCGCGAAGCCCACACCTCCTCTTATGTTGGGAACTTAGGCATATTCAAAACTACTCAACATCTTCAACATCACTTCTTTTGGCCTACTTTACAATGTCAAGTTGAGCAATTTATCCGAGATTTTACCCTATGCAATCAATATAAGTCAACAACCACAAGTATTGCATGTATCAAACCTTACCTATTCCCTCCCATCCCCGGGAATCTATCTCTATGGACTTCATCACCGGTCTTCCCATGACCTTTCATCATCATGATGCCATTTGGGTGGTTGTGTGTCACTTCTCCAAAATGGCCATTTTTGTCCCTTGTACTAATACCATTCTTGCTGCTCAAACTGTAGATCTTTTTTTCACTCATGTGTGGACTCATTTTGGTCTCCCCTCCGACTTTATCTCTGATTGTGATGCTAGTTTCCTCAGTACATTTTGGAAAACTATATGGTCTCTCTTGGCATGTCACATCAAATAATCCACTTCTTTCCATCCACAGATGGATGGACAAATTGAAGTTGTTAACCATAGACTGGTCCATGCTCTCTGTATACAGTTTACCAAATATAAACAGTGGGATACCACCCTCCACATTGTCCAACACATTTATAATAGGGAAGTTCATGTTTCTACTGACTTGTCTCCTTTTGAATATTGTTTTGGGTATCAACCTGCTTTCTTCTATGATTTTCCTTTATAGCTCCAACCTTCTAGTACTCCTCGACCACAAAAAGAGCAAACCTTTGCCTCGTCCTTTTTGCAAACCTTGGCTCATAAACAAGCTCAATTTTCTTACGCTTTACAATCTTCCCAACAAATATAAAAGGCTCATCATGATGTGCACATGCAACCACTCTCTTTTTCCCCTGGTGACAAGGTCTGGTTTCACATGGAGTGCCAATGCTTTTAGTCCCAACATTATCATAAGTTGAAACCCCTCCATTATGGTCCTTACACAATTCTGCAACAAGTTGGAGACAATGCTTATCGCCTTGACTTTCCACCACAATTGGGTATTCATGATGTGGTAAATGTGAAAAATCTCAAACACTATGAGCCTCCCCTCCTGGAAGAATAGGTCACAATCTCGTACCCCTATGAGTTGGTTCCATATTTCCAACCACCTCTCCTTCAGAACACAGTGTTGGATACATGCACCACCACTACTCGCACTCAACAACACACTTCCTTTCTAGTGGGTCGCAAGGGTCAACTTCTAACCCCCAAGCTAAATGGCTATCACAGTCTGCCATGTCTCAATAGTTTCCACAGTTTCTCATGGAAGTCAGGACACTTACAACCTTAAACATGGAGGAATTGGGCAAGCTGGAAGGTGCACTCCCCAAGGAGGAGAGCACACATCTCGAGGCAGACTAGTGTGGCGCTACCACAAAGGTGAACCTCCTTCCAGATGCAAGACACTTCACCATAAAGGCCAGATGGAGCACATCTCTACCTGGGAGGTTGGGCACAAGTTCCAAAGACCAAGAACTGGTCAACTAAGATAGTTGTTAGGGTTTGGGACCTTTTCTAGTTGTTGGTTAGTTAGAATTGGTCCACTTTTGATCAAAACCATTGTATGTTCAACCTATCTTATATAAAGTCTTCCTATTCTACTAAATAAGATGAATGGTTCATTTTGCTTACTCATATCCTGTGTTGTTTTTGTCTTTCTATGTGAATGTTATTTGGTTTTATCTATAGTATTACAAATCAATTTGGGGGGTCTACATAGTCATTTTTGAAAGAAATCGATGCTCTTCAAACCAAGGACCATTGATGAGGCCTATGTGCAAGCATAATATGTGGAGAACATAGGCCATAAGAAATGACAACTAAGTGGCATTAAATCGAAATACCACCAAGTTATTTCCAAGGAGGGGAAGAAGAAGTGGAAAGGGAAATACATGAAAATGATAGCTATTACACATCAATGTAAGGATACAAACAACCACTACAACCATTATAATATCAATGGTCACACCAAAGATAAGTGTTGGAAACTACATCAAAAGTTAAATGCAAAGAACTGTAAGAAGGATTCCAAGATGAAGAACCTACTAGCCACCAATTCAAGCAACCTAGTAGGATAAACTTGAATGTGGATGAGAAGATTGTCTACACCTCAATGAAAAATGAGGTGAATCTGAGTATCCTTCATCGCAAGGAAGAGAAGGAGATGAAAAAACTCTTTCATACCAAGATTCGGGTCAAGAAGACCAAGGTGAATTTTCTATCCGATTCTAGTCCATAGGCCAATTTCCTAGCAAGCTTGGGTTGGAAGTTCACAATCATCCGAGTCTATGTCCATTGGGATGGGTGAACAAGGATGCAAATCTCAATGTCACAAAATAGTGTAATATAAAATTTTCTATAAGTGTAGATTTTATTGATGAAGTGGAATTAGAAGTAGTACCCCTTGATGTGTGTGGTGTAGCGTTTGGAAGCCCCTACATGTATACGAGGGATGCAATATTCACATGGAGAGAAAACCAATATTTTTTGATCAAGAATGGGAAGTCTTACATCATCAACACACACAAAGGTAAATCCAAAATCTCTTTTGTAATTTCCAACCAAGCCAAAATGTTGATAAGTTCTAGTAAGATGTATCTATTTCTTTTTTAAATAGAGAATTGGTCAGGTGATGAATCAGTGAGAGTAAAGGAATTCCTGGAGGGAGGTACTAAAGAGAAGAAACAATTGTTGGAGGAGTTGTTGTAGGTGTACAAAGAAGGAGCTTAAAGGGTTACCATCTAAGAGGGAAGTGGAGCACGAGATACAATTGTTGCATGACTCCCCATTACCAAATATTGGGTTGTATAGATAGTTTGTTCTGGAAGAAAATGAACTGAAGAAACAATTTTAGCAGTTTCTATAGAACAAAGTAATTCGATAAAGCACCTATAACATCTAGTTTCACTGAGCACATTTTACACTGACTTATTCTTTGAGGACACTTGCGAGCAAGTGATCCGGTTATGGTACATTATGATTATGTTGATTATGATTTATATTATGATGTCATTGTGATTATATGTTAATTTCTAGATGTATATATATTGACATGTATTATTGACGAGTTCTCCTGAGTGTGCAGGATACATGACATGTTGAGGATGTCGATGGCATCAACAGACTTCCTTGGACTCCAGATTGAGTCAGGGAGTGGATTTGTATTTGATTTGAGTATTTGTTTACACAGATGTGTTATATGATTGATTCCAATATGGATTTATGTATATGAATAATTGACATTGTCCTTGTTAGTGGATGCAGGCATGGTGACGCTTGCTAATCTGGCTCACATATGGAGTAGAGGGGCCATACACAAAAACTAGATGATTGAGGGAGAGGTGTGGCAGCGTCCCTGCCATAGCCTACTAGTACTCTCGCCGTGAACCAAACTGTAGGTTAACGATTACCTAGTTCGAGAGGTCCACAATGTTGTGAGGGAAGACTGAGACAGTCGCTCACAAAGAATGCTAAGGGGCATGCAATAAGGCAGAATCCTTATTCCTTATATAATGCTTAGTCTCTCACAAGGTTGACCAAGTGGAGTGTTGATTCTAAGTGTCGGACAAACTTCCAAACTAGTCAAAGGCGAGTGGCACACTTGGAGCACGAAAGTGCGTCTTCAAGCGCACATCGTGCAAACAAAATGAGAGTCAATAAAAATCTAGAAGGCCTAGAGAACTAAAATAAAATACTTAGATGTTAAAAAAAAACCTACATTTGATCATTAAATTTTAAACAAAAAAAAAAAAACAGAGTCTAAGTATAATAGTTTTGACTAAATTTAAATATAAAAAGGGAATAAAGGGATTTAGACTAGTGAGGTAAGTAAAAGAAGAATTAAGAATGAATTGGGTATATGCACATGTGTGCATGAAAATAATAAAAGGGATTTTTAAATAAGAAGAAATTAAAACATGAGAGAATGGGTGGTTCACATAGAGTAGCATCTTGAGTCAGTCTACCACTAATCCTAACTAAAAGAAGACTCCTAATCCAATGGAAACTAAAATCTAGTTAGGGGACACAAAATAAATGAAGGATTGGGGAACTAAGGGACAACTAAGAGCAAAAATATGAACACATTGGGGAATGTGAGGAAATTGTCTAATTAATTAAAATAAAAAAGGAAATTACTTGTGCAACTTGGGGAGAGTGTGACACATGTAGTGGGTGAATAATCCTTTAATTAAATAATTAAAAATTAATTATTTGTGCATGGGGACATGTATCATTGGGAATTTTTCTATAAAATAAATAGAGAGGAAGGGAGAAGGGATCACTTTTGAAAAGTATTGTTATGTTGTCAAAATTTTTTTGAACTAGTTTACTTGTTGAGAGTTGGGTTCCAAAACTTGGAAAAGAGTGGAAGTTCTTCCTTGCGAGGCAAGTTTTGGTGCTATCGTGTTTCTGGTTTACTGTGTGTGGCCACTTTATGACTCAGGGGGATAAGGGGGACATAAGAGTACCCATAGCGTTGGTTGGGAGGTACCGGTGAAGAATTGGGATTGGCAAGAAAGGTTAGACTGACATTGTGCAAATTTTTAGGAGTGGGCACTGCTGAAGTTCTTCTTAAAGAAAAGGATCACTCTCATCTATCATCAATTGGTTTACGACAATTTATTGTATAATTATGTTATTGATACATGAGATCTCATTTCATTTGATGAATAGATAGAAGCTTATTGAAGATGTAATTATTATTCTGGTTTCAATTGCAGTTCATGGTCCTCCGTATGTTTGTAATTGAATCAAGTGCTCTTTTATCATTGGATCTGAATGAATTTTTGATCAATTGTTAAAAAAAAACAAAAACATATTCACTTGCATGATTTCAGAATTGCAGAGATTTAGTATTTCTTGCACTGTCCAAGACTTAATCATAATTAATACTTTATGCAAATGTTGTGTTCATAGCAACGATGTTGTTCATGTTCATGTATTCTTCTAGACCATTGGGTTTTTCTTTTAAAAACAGTTATTGGAAAATATTGAACCATAGGGTTGTAGAACCCCCGAATTAAGAACTGAGTGTCCATCCTTTGTGTCAATTTCAATGATTATCTTAGGTTCGTGTTTGTTGAAGTTATATATTATCACAGTTTGTGTTGGTTAAGACAGTATTTGAATGTCTTGTCGTTTGATTTCTAGATTACGTATTGAATCCTTCAATCTTGTATGAGAGAATGGATTCAATACTAGAATAGAGATATACACATATGATAGGGATGTTTGATTAAATTATAAATGCTTACCGGGTTCTTCACAACTTAAACCAGAAGATTTGAATTTGGGTGAATCGTTATTTATAAATTGTTGCAGGAAATTGTTGGAATATCTCTTCCATAGGTCTTACGTTGTGTGACGAAATTTTCCATTACTTACAATAACTTTATTTTTCTTCATTGATAACTCTATTATTTTATCACTTATGTTGTACACAAACTATTAGTGTAGTTCTCTTCATCACCGTCCGAACCCTTCTGGAAAATGCCTTGAATCATTAAATAATTTCGTTGATTTTGTCGAGTAAGATACAATTTCCTTTCCTAAACTTGGAGTGGTTGTTTCTTCAGAATCCCTTTGGCGATTTCATTATTATTGTTAAGATTTAGTTGAATTTTCTTGAGTAATTTATGATTGTCTTTTGCAAAACTATGATTAAATCTTGACATAAATTATTTGTTTAACTTAAAACTTCGGATCAGATTTTAATCTTTTAATGCTAAGGATACAGACTCCAACCCATGATTCTATTAAAACCTGCCAGTAATACTCTCCATTCATGATGCAAATACCTCGGTGCATGACAATTTTTAACATGACTAACCTTGGGCCTGAGATCGTTGCTTGGTAGTCGCTTTCTTAATTTCCTCTAGTGATTTAGAACTTACATATGCATTCTTCCCTCAAGTCGAATCTTTTTAAAAATATATATTCATATATATATATCTCCCTAGTCTTTCATAGGCAATCATAGCAGTCCCTTAATCCCGTGTGTTAATCATTTCACCCATGGAGTTAAATTATTTGGAAAATCTTTTCACTTGAGTCAGCTATTCCTTCCTCCCTTGGATTTAATCGTATAATCGGTCACAAGCAACATAGCTCATTATGCACATAATAGATTTTTGTTTAGGATACGTGAAGGACGTAGTTGATTGATAAATCTTGGATGATGGTGTGCATGGACCATCGAGCAAATTATTACTTAATAAATACAAGTAACGATTACATGGTAGCTTAATGCGGCTTTTAGTAATGCCAGAATTAGATCTTAATTTAGCTGTTGGGTTGATTGAGTAGAGACCTCAAAGTGACGTCTGGGCGTTTTTGTAGTGGGAATGGGTAACAATTGTTAGAAACTTCCCTTTGGGTAGAAACCGTTAGAAACTTCATTTTTTTTTTCCAGATGACAATTGTTTTCTAAATCATCTATACACAGGGTAACCCAAATCATATTTACTCGACTTAATTTATTAATTGTTCAATTGTTACACCTACCCCACACAACTTTAGAAACATTTGTTCAACATTTTGGATGGTAACCCTAATATCTGAGCGAACAGATCACTGAATAGGACCACCAGATGGAGTTCACGCTGACTCAATTGTAAACTTGTAGTCCACTTGGCACTCCTTCAATGGTTCAAATTTTTATCCTCAATGTGCCTTAAGTAAATCATTTGGGTTATAATAAGGCTTAGATTCTGGAGAGATTATCCTTTATGATGTTTTGGCGTTTCCTTTAGAGTAACTTAAAGGTCGTCTTGATTCCTTTAGTAATTGAGATATGAACTTAATCTCTCCTTAAATAAATAATTCTTGTGTTGAGTAGTGTTTAATAAAAGAAAAACCTCCATGAGTCTTTCATCAAATGATATTGTCATTATTGAAGCCTTTAAATTTTTAGATTTTTGGGTTACATCCTTATGTGGTTTGGTATCTAGTTATAGTGAATCAATTTAGAATAAATTGTAAATTCATAATGTTTTTATAATTTCTAAGAATATCATCTAGTGAGATTGAAGTTTAAATTAAATTGATGAAAAAGCATTTTATTCCAATTATATTAAGGAATGGTCAAGACCTTTGTTAGACGATAAAAGAAAATCTTACACTAAAGGAGATATTTCAAAATTTATACCTTAAATGAATATTTTTTCCATCGGTACAACTTAAGCATTTTAGACGTAAGCGTACTCTTTTATAGAATTTACTTTTACCCTCAGCTTCCTTTATATGATTGACGCTAGTGTTTTTCCTTTATAGAATTATTGAATATTGATAATTGTATCTTGATCTTGTTGGACAAATTTTAGCGATTAAAAAAAAAAGGAAAAGATCAATGACTATTGTTATTCATGTATATTAATTGTCCTTGCTTATGTAATTGTCTCGACATAGTTTCGAATTTGTTATATATATATTCATGTATATTAATTGTCCTTTCTTATGTTTTTCTGCTTACAATTGTGATGTGAAAAGGAGGGATGTTACATATGGTATCAGAGCGGGTTCAACTCAGTGACAATGGACCCATTATGCCTTCCACTTTTTTTCTTTATAGTTAAGGATGTATCGCTAATACAAATTTGGATTTGTTCATGATAGGTATCATGGTTAGAGGATGTAGGATGAGTAGACGACGTGGTATAGGGGGAAGAGGTACGCTTCCTTCGAGAGCATCCACACAGGAGGGATCGACTCCACTTGGAGAGGAGTAGACTACTGAGAAGGAGTAGATTGTTGTGGTAGGTATGAGGAGATATTTCCAGAGGATGTCAGAGGCATTGATCAACTGCCTGGATCAGGATGAGGGCAAAGAGTCTGTGCCCAATGAGGGTTTGCAACACACTCCAATAAGTAGTAGTAGTATTTACAGAGAACTCAAGAAAGTCAAATTTCCCGAGTTTTGGGGTGCCACAGACGACTTAGACGTCGAGGCATGGTTGGAGAACATGGCGATGTGATTTTCACTATGTGATTACACCTCTAACATGAAAGTCAACATGGCGGTATTTCAACTGAAAGGGAGTGCTCTTCTTTGGTGGAAGACACTCTTACCTCAACTAAACATGGTCATTGAAGATGTGTCATGGGAATTGTTCGAGGAACGATTTTAGAAGAGGTACTTGTCCGATGAATTCATTGAGTGCCAACTTAATGAGCTCAAAGCCTTACGACAGGGTAGTTGTATGGGACCGAAGTATGAGGCCAGTTACATGGAGATACTTAGATATGCTCTACATCTGAACACTGAGAAATTAAAGGTTAACAAGTTTGTGTTCATCCTCAACTTCAACATTCGTGCGAAAGTGAGGATATTGATGCCTCAGATGTTGCACGATGCAATTTAGAAGGCCCTCATTGCTGAGGAAGAGCTTAATAGTGGGGGTTAGGGTAGGACTCCTTCCATACAAACTGGACAGGTGCCACCGGGAGCGTAGCAACATCAAACACCAGTTAGATAGACTTCTGGGCACCATGATACACCCAGAGGACTTATATTCTTGACACCGTGACGATAGACTCCTTAGCAGAGGACTCCCTACAAAGCACCAAAACAACAACAACAACAATGTCATCCACATCAACTTGAAGGTAATGCCTTAGCGCTCTGGTTAGGGTTTCGTCTTTGTTCACCTTAGCTACCTTCCATGGCCACTCTAGGAGGAGGGGAGTCGTCGCCCCCTCCTTCTCCTACTTCTTCCTTTCGTAAGATTCTAGCCGCCCAAGGTAATAAGATCCCCCCTGCAGATCCCCCTATCTTTATCAAGAAGCTCGATTCAATACCTGAAATTGATCTACCCCCGAACCATCCAATGAGGGTAGCAGTTTCCCTGTTAGAATGAGGACTGGTTGGACAATTCATGGGGCTCTGGATGTTAGCCCGAACCATAGACAACTGGATCCAAAGGAATTGGAGACCGCTGATAAAAAATAGTGTAACCTGTTATGCGGTGGGAAGAGGATTCTTCATCTTTGAATTCATTTCTCAGGAAGATAGGGATATCATCTTCAGGAATGGGCCGTACTTTATGGGCACTCAAGGGCTTTATCTGAATCGCTAGACTCCTAGCTTCGATCTAGCTCTAGAAGTTCCCAAGGACATTCCAGTCTAGGTCAGGCTACCCAATCTACCAATCCACTGTTGGAACCCATCCTTGCTTCAAGCAATCGGGAATGGGTTGGGACAATACATCGACAGAGCGGAGCCTAGAGACCAATACTCATGCGCACAAATCTGCGTGGAAATCGATCTGGAGGAGGGACTTCCTAAAGCGATCAAACTCAAGGTCAGCAACTGGCGGCATTATTAGAAGATGGACTATGAACAAATCCCATTCAAATGCAGGGGATGTCCTGAATATGGAAATTTCCAGAGGAACATCCCTAAAAACCCAAACATGGAGAAAGAAAGTGGAGAAGGCTGGCAACAACCAAGAAAAGGAAGATCCAACTCCAAAACTAAAGGCCCGAGGAATGAAAAGACAACCCCCACACAACCCAGGGACCTAGGAAATAAATCAGACACAAGGGCAGAGAACACCTTCGGAATACTAGCTCAGGAACCTGTAGAGAAAATAGCAGAAGAAAACACACAGGAGGAATCCCCAACCAAAGATATGCGTGAAAATCCAACCCCCAAAGTCAGAAAAATTCACTCGTCGACAGAAGAAGAAGAGAAATGCAAATCCCCCCCAAGAAAGGATGCAAGACTAGACATAGAGGAAGGTGAGGTCTTGTCAGATAGCGAGTACGAAGGTGCAAGTGATGCCCTGGCCACACCAAAGAAAACAGGAAGAGGTAGGAAATCTAAGAAGGAAGAAAGAGACAAAGAAACCTACAAAGATGTCCTAAAGGGATCGCAACCAACAATCAGACAACTAATCAATGTCAGACAGACAAGGAAGCACTCCAAGGCCTCCCAAGGAGGCCATTCATCCCCCCAAGGTAATTAATGAAACTAACTTCTTGGAATTGCAGGGGATTCCGAAGAAAAAGGAAAGAAGAAGAACTTAAGGACATCATAAGAGCCTCAAAATCAGATATCCTACTCCTCCAGGAGACCAATATGGACAGCCAAGACTTACTCAAAGAAACAACTATCCTATGGAGAATAAGCCAAGGAATAACAGAAAGCGCAAGAGGTGCTTCAGGCGGGTTAGGCACCCTGTGGAACACTATGACGTTCGATCTAATCAACTTTGAAATGAGCATGCACTGGATCCACACCAAACTCCTTCACAAGGCAACGGGCCGACTGGTAAGTCTCTTCAATATCTATGTACCACACCTGTTAACGGAAAAAATAAAGTGTTGGGAGACCCTAAAAGACTATTTATTGCAAAATGATCTCGACAATATCATTATTGGGGGGGATCTAAATGTGACCCTAGCTTTAGATGAAAAAAAGGGTGGCTCCATTGTGCGAGACCCAGCAAGAGAGTGGGTGGAAGATCTAATTTCAGATTGGGATCTAGAAGATATCAAGCCTACTAAAGGCAAATACACGTGAACAAACAAAAGGATGGGACCAGGGCATATAGCAGCCAGGCTAGATAGATTCCTCGTCCAAATCTCCTTCTTGCTTCTGGGCCTCACTCCCACCTCTTCGATCCTTCTTCACAGTGTGTCAGATCACAAGCCCATCCTCTTAGAAATTTCTTGTGACATAAACCATGAGTCCATACCTTTCAGATTTAGCCCAACTTGGCCCCAAGACAAAGACTTCCTAAAGCTAGTGACCAAAGTTTGGAATGGCACAGTAAGAGGCTCGACCTTCTATGTGTGAGAAGAAAAACTCAGAAGATTAAAGACAATGCTAAAAGCTTGGGCAAAAGGTCAGGCAAATCCAATCAAAACTTGTCAAGAAGCCCAAAAGAAGCTAGGGAACCACCAACTGGAAATGGAAAATCAGGAGATCACCCAAGAATGCTTGCAACAAGAAGACAATCTACAAAGGCAATGGCATAAGGCTTGCCGTGAGGAAGAAAATTATTGGAGACATAAATCCAGAAGCCTTTGGCTGGAAGCAGGAGATAGAAACATGAGCTACTTCCACAAGCAAGCTAAGGCAAGGAAGCAATTTAAAACAGTAACAGAAATTCAAGTTCAAAATCAAACAATCATGGATCCGGAAGGCATTAAAGCAACGACAACTGAAGCCTTCGAAGAACTCTATACTGAAATGCAAAGGATTGATATAGACCCCAAAGAGTACCCTCTCTCCCTTATCCCAAAACTCATCAAGGAAGACATCAACAACAACCTAACTAAGGAAGTTACTCAACAAGAAATAAAGGAGGCACTAGACCAAATGAATCCTGACAAAGCCCTAGGCCCAGATGGCTTCACAGCAAGATTCTACCAGCAAATCTGGGATATAATAAAATCAGATCTAGCGAAGCTAATCCAGAAATCTCAAACTTGCAGCAAACTAGGAGGTGGAATGAATTCGGCCTTCCTAGCGTTGATTTCGAAAGAAAAAGGAGCAATCAGCTTCGATAGATTTCGGCCAATCTCCCTCTGCAATACAAGCTATAAAATCCTCACAAAAATAATAGCCAACAGAATCAAAACAATTCTTCCTATAATCATCCCTGAAAACTAAGGAGGATTCATCAAAGGTAGACACATAGTAGATAACATCATCCTAATGCAAGAGGCCCTGCACTCAAGAATCCGGAGGAAAGACAAAGGTATGATAATAAAACTTGATCTCACCAATGATTTTGATAGAGTAAGACATAATTATTTATTTAAAGTCATGGAAAATTTTGGGTTCACCCCAACTTTTGTAAACTGGATCAAAGCGTGTATTGGGTCACCTTGGATAGCCCCTCTTGTGAATGGGAGGGTAACTAAGTTCTTTCAATATTCCATAGGACTCCGATAAGGCTACCCCTTCTCTACCCTCCTCTATGCAATTCAGGCCTCAGTATGAGCTTCCAACTAGAGCACGGCCAGAATCACAACAATCTTCATGGTTTGAGAATGGTGCCAGGGGTAAAGGACATAAATCATGCCCAGTTTGCGGATGGCACTTTGCTAATGGGAGGTGTGAGCTTACAAACAACAAGGAAATTCAAGAATGAATTAGCGGCTTACACAAAAATCTCAAGAAGTGTCATAAGCCCTACTAAAAGCAAGATCTATGGTTGGAATATAACGCCAAATGAAATGCTGGAGATTGCTAGGGTACTTGGAATTGAAGGCTATACCAAATGGGATGCCTTTAAATACCTGGGAGTCCCAATCTTCAACTCCACCCCAAGAACCTCACACTTGAATTTGATGATTGACAAGATAAGGAACAAGATAACTTCTTGGGGAGCGAGCTGGTTAAATCTGGCAGGTAAAGTGGTCCTAATCAAGGCCGTCCTTGCTAGCATTCCAATCTATCAAAGCTCTTTGCTTCTGGCCCCTACCTCTATAATACAAAAAATTGAAGCAATGTTCAGAAGGTTCCTATGGGAAGGTGGGAAACAGTCAGGGAGAAATCTGCATCTAATAAGATGGGAAAAAATCTCTAAACCACTCCTGGAAGGCAGTCTCAACTTAAAAAATGCACATGTTCAAAATCTGGCACTAGGGGCAAAGATGCTTTGGAACCTAACCACCGGGAAGCCAACATGGAGTAAAAAAGTGTTATGGAAAAAGTACTTTAGGGGTCCAAGGGAAAGATGTATAGAGCACCCAATTCTAGAGAAAAGAGGCCCCCCAATCTTCTCGGTCTGTCAGAAGACTATGCCCCATTTCAAACCTCATCTCACTTGGGTGCTAGGCAATGGGGAAAAAATCAATATTTGACAGGACTCAATCATGGGAGATCCTCCCATTGGGTTGAGACAGGATCTGGATCAACTCAAAGAATGGATGGCCACTCAAAATTTAAACACTCTTTGGGACATCTCAATTTGGGGGAACGATGAAGACAAGATGTGGCTAAGGTGGGAAATTGCTAACAACCCCCCTGATTTAGAAGAGGATTGGAACGCCTTGAAGCTCTGCCTCCAAGTGAAATCCCCACTCAAAAAAGGGGAAAAGACAAATAGGGTTGGGGAACGAGCTCAGGGACATACACCACTGCAGCAGGGTATCAACTCACAAACGCCCACCCCAATGTCCCTCCAAACCCAACAATTTGGAAAGCAATTTGGACCTCCAAGTCCATCCCAAAGATTGACATGTTTATTTGGAATCTGGCTCACAAAAGCATTCTAATGGGAGAAAACCTAAGAAGAAGGGGGTGGGAAGGCCCCAATAGATGCCCGCTATGTCTTCAAGCAGAAGAAACCATAGACCATCTTCTACTAAACTGTTCCTACTCCAAAGAAGTCTGGTAGTTGGCTCTGGGACTGTAGAGTGTCGTCATCACACCCTAAGATACGGGCAACCTTCTCCAAAATTGGGATTCCTTCTGCAATTTCCAGACTGAGAAAAAAGGCCAAATATCCACTCTGTGGAGAGTCCTCCCCAAATTCATCCTATGGAAAATATTGCTGGAGAAAAACAATAGAATTTTTAGGGAACTCAAAAGAAGTCCAGCCCAAGTTGCAACCAAGATACATGCCTATTTTAGCGAAAGCGCTCCCTACTTTTTCCAAACAAAAAATTATAGCATGCTAGAGTTGGAAGAGGAACAATGGTTGGCACAGTTTAAAATTCAAGACCAGGGGGGGAAAAAGGACAACAACTCTAGCCAAGAAGCCTGGGAAATACGAAAGGAGAAACAAGATTTTGAAGACTGGAAGACAAAGGAAAAGAAACATATTTTGTCCTTTGACAAGGCCTCCAAATGGAACCCATGCTTGGCAGGTGGAGGAGGGATTCTAGAAAGCCCCACCAGATCAATGAAGCTAAGCTTCACCTGGGGGCTCATAACTGAAACTAACAACAGAGCAGAAGCCCTATCCCTCTGGCAAGGGCTCATTCAAGAAATCAGTCGTAGCATTCAAGATCTAGTAATAATTGGGGACTCCTGGATAGTAATCAAAGCCTTAATCCACCAAAGCAAACTAAAAAATGCAAAACTCAATAACCGCCTGGAGAAAATCCAACTCCTCCTTGGGAATTTCTGGTATTATAAGCTTTACCATGTCTTACGAAGCCTAAACAAGCAAGCAGACGCCGAGGCCAATAAAGGAGTCCTCTTAACTGCTGGAACCATGCAACTTAATGGAACAATGTCCACAGTGGATCTGCCATGACTCTAGGGAGAAATCCCATAAAAAAAGTAAAGTCATGAGCTAGAAAGGGAAAGGCAGTATGAAAGAAGGATTTGAGGAAATCCAAAGTGCAACAGGACAAAGGCGCTACAGGACAACGCAACAGGACAAAAGGTACAACCCAGTGCATCATTTGGTCATTGATTTTCTCTGGGGAGGAGACAGAGCAGTAGGTCGCCCATCCCCTTCAAATCACGTGAATCGTTTAGGGGATTCAACTTGGGAGGAGACCGAGCTTAAATTGGGGAGAGGAACTCAGCCCTCCATACCAACCTCATGCAGAGACAACCAAGAAGGAATTCGGCCCAGCTACGAGAGGATTGAGCGCATCAATAGGTTGCAAGGAGAAGAGAAGAAGTCGTCAAATATGGCTTCCAGCTCGGGAAGCAAGCCAAACACAGAAGAAAGGATGAATGTAATGGACATCACTCTGGAAAATTTAAAGCAAATGCTGAACTACCAGTTGGTCTTTCTTCAAAATCTGGACATAGACGTAGGAAGAATATTGGAGACGCTGGAAGGGGACATTACCACCACAAAATTTGAGATCAATGAGGAGCTCGACAAACTCCATAAAGAACTCAAGGACCCTAATAAATAATTTGAGACCAGAATCACCCAACTGGAGGAAAAAATGGCTCAGCTAAACAATGAATGGAAGCGAGATCCAGAGAAGTAATTCAGCATTTCAAGTCACGAAAGGGAGTTCTGCAATTTCTCAGCAAGGATGGCATTTTGTATAGAAGCCTCTGCTGTAAATAAATTTGTAAAACTTCCCACGCCTGGAAGTTTAGTATAGCCTCTAGGACTGTATTCGACTTGTAGAGCATGGCTCACCATAGTTGTAACAAAACCAGTGGCTTTTCCACTCCCTTTCTTAATTAAAATCCATTAATCGTTCTTGTCAAAGAAAAAAAAAACAACCTCATCCACATCAACAACATTGGGTTATATCTGGTCCACAGAGAAAACCAGTACAACAGACTCCTAGGCCAACAACTTCTGCTTTTGGGACTAGGAGAACCAGACCGAAGAATGGATGTTGGACATGTGGAGAGCCACATTACTAGAGAGACTGTCCTATTGAGAAGACAAGAGCTACCAGATCATCAAGACCTATGACATTTGGAGATTTGGGAAAGGCCCACAAGATACATGCAATGGTGAATAACCGTCAGACCGAGCATCAATCCACCATGCTACAGACATCAAGTATGATCATTGATCAACATTTTAGTATTTTAATAGATCCATGAGCTAGTGAAAGTTTTATATCTACTGTTGTGTTAAAAGAATTAAGGTGAAGGAAGTCGAACAAGATGAGTTTAGACATGTGGAGATGGAATCTGGTGCCAAGCAAAAGGTTGGAGGAAAAGTTAAGGATTGTAACATTAACCTGAGTGACTTCGTGACAAGTGTAAACTTGTATGTTACAATATTGAGATCTTATGATATAGTGATCGAAATGGATTGGTTAGAGTCACACAATGTAATACTTAACTGTAAGATGAAACAATTAAGTTTAACAGATGATTTGGGACAAATTAGAATAATTGTAGGAAGAAACTAGGGAGTGTCGTTGAGGTTTATTTCTTCTTTACAATTATAGAAAAGTATGCGCAAGGGGTGTAAGTTATACGCCATCTTAGCACTTAACGAAAAGGGGGATACAGAAGGATTAGAAAATATTCTTGTAGTATCGGATTTTGCCGATGTATTTCTTGAGGAATTACCAGGTTTTCCTCCAGAAAGAGAATTTGAGTTTACCATAGATCTAAAACCTCGAACTAAACCTATTGCAAGAACACCATATCAGATGTCGACACCGGAATTGGAAGAGTTGAAAAGGCAATTGAAGAGTTGTTGGATTTGGGACTTATATGTCCAAGCATATCACCGTGGGGTGTGCCATTTATTTTTGTGATAAAGAAGGATAGATCATGGGGGCTTTGCATTGACTATCGTCAATTGAACAAAACTGCGATCAAGAACCAATATCCACTGCCAAGGATTGACAATTTGTTTCATCATATGAAGGGATAAATGATGCTTTCAAAGATTGACTTGAGATCAAGATATCAACGGTTGCAGATTAAGGAGGAAGATATCCCTAAGACCACATAAAAGATGATATTTAGACACTATAAGTTTATTGTTTTACCGTTTGGATTGATGAATGCCCCAAGCGTATTCATGAGTTTGATGAATGGGGTGTTTCGCGAATACTTGGACAAGTTTGTACAAGTATTTATTGATGATATATTGATTTATTCTCGGATGAAAGAAAATCATGACAAGCACTTGAGATTGGTTTTACAATGTCTAAGATAAAACTTGTACAGGAAGATGCCGAAGTGTTATTTTTACCAGATGAAGATTCATTATTTGGGACATATCATATCTGGAGAAGGTATCATTGTGGATCCAACAAAAGTAGAGGCTATTATGGAATGGCCAACACCGACAAACTTACAAGAAGTATGTAGCTTTAAGGGGTTAACAGGTTATTATCGACGCTTCATTGAAGGTTTTTCGAAGACAACAAATCCAATTATGGAAACTGCAGAAGAAAAACAAGAAATCCGTATGGTCATAGAAATGCGGGGAGTCATTTCAAAAGATCAAGAAGTTATTAATGACCACACCAATACTAAAGGTTCCCGACATGGATAAGGAATTCTTGGAATGCATGGACGCATCCAAGGAAGGTCTAGGTGGAGTTTTGATGCAAGACGGTTGAGTGATCGATTACATTTCAAGGAAATTAAGAAGGCATGAAGAGAATTACAAAACACATGATTTGGAGTTATTAACAATTGTTTATGCCTTGAGAGTTTGGATACATTATATTATTAGAAGAAAATTCGAATTAAAGACTAATCATTGTGGATTGCAGCATATTTTTACTCAGAGTGACTTGAACGCGCGACAAAGGCGTTGGTTAGAACTACTTAGTAAATACGACTTTGAGATTACCTACATTAAAGGAATGATGAACATAGTATCAAATGCGTTGATTCATAGACCACACATATTCCTAGTAATACCTATTAAAATGAATCTTCGAGAAAAGATTTTATCTTTACAGATTGACGACGATTGGTACAAGGAAGTTAAGGATAATAACAAACAAGATACCATGATGGTACCAATGTATGAAGATTATTCATTTGAAAAAGATGTATTGTTGAGGTATAACAATAGAATTTATGTACCTACTAATGACAAATTAAGAAGTTTGATCTTAAGTGAAGCTCATCGAGAAATATACATGGCTCATCCTAGAGTCACGAAGATGAAGGTAGACCTTAAGCCTTTATTCTTGTGGAAAGGAATGAAGACTAATAGTTAATTATGTGGAAATATGTCTCGAATGTCAGCAAGTGAAGGTTGAGCATAGATATCTAGCATGATTTTTACAGCCACACATGATTCCTGAATCGAAATGGGAAGTCATTTCGATGGATTTTATTGTTGGATTGCCACTGACGACAAGGAGACATGATTCAATTTTTGCAGTCGTTGACTCTCTGACAAAGAGTGCACACTTTATTCCAGTGTGTACAACATTTTAGGCAATAGACATAGCTAGAGTATTCATTAGCAAGATTGTGAGGTTGCACGGTGTACCAAGAAGGATCATATCCAATCGAGGATCGATGTTTACAGGATGATTTTGGACAAGTTTCCAAGAGGCTTTGGGAACACAACTGAATTTTAGTACAACATATCATCCCGAAATAGATGGAAAAATAGAAAGAACGAACTAGATTTTAGAGGATATGTTGTTAATGTATGTAATGGTTCAAAAAATGTTGGGAAGAATTCTTACCATTGGTAGAATTCACGTACAACAACAGTTACCAGAGTACGATTAAGATGGCACCTTTTGAGTTTCTATACGAATGACCATGTCAAACACCTCTGAGTTGGGATCAAATAGAGGACAGGGTACTGGTGGGACTGGATTTAATTCAAGAAATGGAAGAGAAGATGCAAACTATAAGAGAAAGGATTAAAGAAAAGCAATATCGATAGAAGAGTTATGCGGATGCGCATCGCATTGACCACAATTATGAAGTTGGTGACAAGGTTTTCTTGCGAGTGAAACCGCATAAGAGTTCGATCAAGTTTGGAAAGGGTGCTAAAACCTCTCCTATGTTTTTGAGACTTTTCAAAGTTGTTGAAAGGAAAGGACCCATGGCTTACCGACTAGCCTTTCCTGATTATTTGAGGCGTATGCACGATGTATTTCATGTATCTGTTTTATATTTCAAATCCGTCACATGTTATTGACTTGCGTTCTTTGTAGGTGTTGGACGAGGGTGTTCTCATGGAGAAGCCAATCTTCATATTGGACCATCACACTCGACAACTATGACGTTGAATAGTATCAGGTCAAGGTCTAGTGGGACAGTTATAGTCCACATTCTGCTACATGGGAGGACACATCTGGGATGCGTCAAAACTTTCCTTATTTGTTTGATAGATTAGACATATAGATTGTGTCACAATACATTTATTTCTTTCAATATTAGATTGCACAAACTTCAAGACAAAGTTTAAAACAAAAGGGGGTGTATGTAACATTCAGTTCCACTGGGTACATTTTACACTGACTTATTCTTTGAGGACACTTGCAAGCAAGTGATCTGGTTATGGTACATTATGATTCTTTTGAATATGAATTATACTATGATGTCATTGTGATCATATGTTAATTTCTAGATGTATATATATTGACATGTATTAATGATGAGTTCTCCTGAGTGTGCAGCATACATGACAGGTTGAGGATGTTGATGGCATCAACGGACTTCCTTGGACTCCAGATTGAGTCAGGGAGTGGATTTGTATTTGGTTTGAGTATTTATTTACATGCATATGTTATATGATTGATTCCAATATGGATTTATGTATATGAATGATTGGCATTGTCCTTGTCAATGGATGCATGCATGGTGACGCTTGCTAATCTGACTCACATATGGAGTAGAGGGGCCATACAAAGAAACTAGACGATTGAGGGAGAGGTGTGGCAACGTCCCTGCCACAACCTA
This sequence comes from Picea engelmannii, assembly GCA_009831015.1. NCBI lineage: Eukaryota > Viridiplantae > Streptophyta > Pinopsida > Pinales > Pinaceae > Picea > Picea engelmannii. Next base: position 196,443 of record ML783168.1, on the reverse strand, counting down.
CTAGAACTCCCCCATGTCAACCGAACTGTAGGTTAATGATTACCTAGTTTGAGAGGTCCACGATGTCATGAGCGCAGACTGAGACAATTGCTCATGAAGAATGCTAAGGGGTGTGCAATAAGGAAGAATCCTTATTCCTTAGACAACCCTTAGTCGCTCACAAGGTCGACCAAGTAGAGTGTTGACTCCAAGTATCGGACAAACTTCCAAACTAGTCAAAGGCGAGTGGCACCCTTGGAGCACGAAAGTGCGTCTTGAAGGGCATGTCGCGCAAACAAAATGTGAGTCAATAAAAATCTAGAAGGCCTAGAGAACTAAAATAAAATACTTAGACGTTTAGAAAAGAGCCTACATTTGATCATTAAATTTTAAACAAGAAAATAACAAAGAGTCTAATTATAATAGTTTTGACTAAATTAAAACATGAAAAGGGAATAAACGGATTTAGACTAGTGAGCTAAGTAAAAGAAGAATTAAGAATGAATTGGGTATATGCACATGTGTGCATGAAAATAATAAAAGGGATTTTTAATTAAGAAGAAATTAAAACATGAGAGAATGGGTGGTTCATATAGAGTAGCATCTTTGTTAAGCCCTAATATTGGATCATTACCCCTTAATTGGGGCATATTACATTAGTAATGTTATTTTATTTATGTCGGTTTTATTCTATTAGTTGTAATTATACCTCCTAGTCTCCTATATATACCAAGGAGACATTTTCATTTGGAATCATCTTGTACTTGAACATTTATGTGGGGTAAAAGGAGGTTGCCACCTCGAAGAGGCTTATTATATGAAATTCTCTCTTTTTCAAGGTGTTGAGTACTTATTCTGAGGTTTTTCTATGCTATATTGATATTTGGTTCTTAACATATGGTATCAGAGCTCAAGGTCTTGGGGTTTCGCTGCTACATCTGATACACCTTGGAATTTTTGATATAAATTTTTTTCTACATGTTCAAGAAGGAATGGCTTGGAGTATATTTAGTAGATGGATCAAGGTACATTGGGTTAAAATTTCAACTCCTGAGGCCTTATACTTTCGGAGATACAACCTGTACAAGATAGGATTCTAGAATCATCCTGAAATGAGTCATTGCGGAATTTTCGCTATAAAAATTTTTCTGTAACGTTTCAAACCCCAAACTCCGGAGGCTATTCACAGAAATTAGTAAGGTATTTGTGGTAAAAATTTCAATTTCTAGGTCATCTTAAATTTGTAGATACACCCTATGGAAGATAGGGTATATGACTAGTCCTATTGACTAGTCTCAAGACGGTGTTCCAGGTAAAACAATCATAACTTCTTCCTAGAGTATCCAAATTGAGTGGGACTAGTTTCATTGGATAATGGACAGTCTGTAGTATTTCTGGTATGAGTTTTAGAATTTTATATCAATTATTTTGTGTGGGGCACACTATACAAGTGAGATCTCCCGGAAAGGCCAAAAATTAGCAAGTTGTGGGAAAGTTACCATAAATTCCACTTGGCACATCCAATTTTGATTAGACCTGTGGCATTGCAGAGAAGAAATATCAGAAAACTACATAAAATAAAGTTTAATACCTAGAAGGGCCAAAACTTGGAAGATACAATAGAAGAAATATTGTCTAGCAGAACCACCTCAAAATCAAGGTTCAAAAGTGATACTTGGCCAACATGCCTCCCAAAAAGGGAACTTCTACACCAAATAAGCCTCCAGAAAATCCTAACTGGACTCTTGATGAAGGTGAAGAAATGCATAGGGACATAAATGATTTACAAAAGAAGATAGTAACAAAAGATGAACTACAAGAGATGGAAGCTAAGTTGGAGGCAAAGATGGATGGTTTAAAAGACGAGATCATGGAAGTATTGAAAAATTTCGTAACAGAGAAGACACCTGAAAGTGAAAATGCATGCCATGCAATTCATGATGAGGACACAAGGAAGGTGAATCAAGAATGGAGAAACTCCAACTTTGGGTTGAAGACCAACCACCTTCCTAACATCGATATGAGAAAGTTTGATGGCAAGGACCCAATCACATGGATACTTCAGATGGAGCAATTCTTTGATCTACATAATGTGCCACATACACAAAAGGTACGAATTGATTCTTTATATTTAGAACCTAATCAATTTGTATGGTATCGATGGCTTTGTTCTCACAAATCACTTGTCACTTGTACAATTTTCAC
>ML783168.1:155762-186601 GCA_009831015.1 Picea engelmannii | reverse complement strand
GCAGGTTTGTATGAATTGTTGTTCATGCCTTTTGGTTTATGTAATGCATTAGCTACATTTACGTGACTGATGAATGGTTCATTGCACCCATATTTAGGTTGATTTGTAATAGTGTATTTGGATGACATATTGGTTTATAGCTCTACTTGAAAAGAGCAGATCTCACATCTTATATAGGTGTTAGATACTTTAAAAAAACATCAATTGCTAGCTAACCTTATAAAATGTGAGTTTTCTTAGTAGTCATTGGTGTATTTGGGGTACATGATTGGTGGAGGGTAATTCAAGATAGATCCCAAGAAGATGGAGGCCATTCTCAAGTGGTCAGTTCCTACTAATGTCATTGAAGTTAGGAGCTTTGTTGGGGAAACACAATACCTATGAGAGTTCATAACATACTTTTTAGCAATAGTTGCACCACTCCATGCCATAATAGCCAGTGGTAAGAGTTTCTAGTGAGGAAATAATCAATGTAAAGCTTTTAGTGAGCTTAAATGGAAGATCGGTCAAGAACCAATTCTTACATTAACTAATTTGCAGAATCATTTCGAATTGGAGACATATGCAAGTGGATCTATTATGGGAGTGGTCTTGATGTAGGGAGGTAAGATGGTATGTTATCATTCTGAAATATTTCATGGGGGAGTATCGAACTACCCTACATATGATAAGGAGTTCTATCCTTTAGTTCAAGCTATTAAGAAGTGGAAGAACTATATGATAGGAAATGAAACCATTATCCACGCCAATCATCAACCACTACAGTATTTGAAGACCCGTAGGAAGCTTCAACAAACTAGATATTACAAGTGGATGGGGTTTTTATAGTAGTTTCATCTAGTCATCAAATATAAAAAGAGAAACACTAATAAGTTGGTAGACATGCTTTCAAGGCCACCCACATCCAATATTACATATTTGGGAACTCTTATGCACATGGATCCTTTTACCCATGATGCATACAAAGAGACATACACAAAATATGAGAACTTTAACGAGGTGTTTCAATAGCTACAAGGATAAATTTGTGTAGAAGAAGGTGACAATAAGTCTAACTATCATCTATAGAATGGCTTATCTACAAGCTAGATAAGCTCTTTGTCCCTAAAGGTGAAATATTGTAGTTTATTATAGAAGCTCACACCTCCAAGTTTGAAGGACATTTTGGTGTTGGGAAGACAATTTCCAACTTACAAAGGTATGTGTATTGGCCCAAAATGAAAGAATATGTAGCTTGATATATTAGAGGATGCATAATTTGTTGTACCAGCAAGCCCAATAATAGAAAACAAGGTTTGTACCATCCCTTACCTATACCCACTCAACCCTAGGAAATAATTTCCATGGATTTTGTGGGTGGTTTAACAATAACCAAGAAGGGACATGAATAGATGTTTGTGGTAGTTGACAGGTTCAACATGATGTATATTCTTATGCCTTGTAAAAAGACCATCAAAGGACAAGAAGCAACAAAAAAGTTCTTTGAATAATTCTAGAAGCACTTTGGGATACCAAGGAGCATCATCTCAAATAGGGATACCAAATTTCTTAGTGCCTTTTGGACTACCCTTAGGGAGAAGATGGACACCAAATCGAAGAGATCTACAACCTTCCCCCCACACACAAATGGGTAGACAGAAGTAGTCAATGGGACTTTGGTTCAACTTTTGAGAGGTTACAATAAGAAGCATCCAAAGATCTGGGATGAAAATATGATATATATTCAACACTCTTATAACATATTAGTTCATACTTCTACCAGTAAGTCCCCTTTTAAAACTGTCTTTGGGTGTTTGTCGCCTTCACTCTTGGATGTTGTATATGGAAAAGAAGGAGGAGTGAGGGAAGACATCACATGAGAAGCATTCAAAGTAAAAACAATTATTGAAAATATTAGGTAGATCCATTTGCAAGTATATGAGACATTGAAGAAGTCATAAGAAAGGTACAAGGTCTCACATGATTAGCAAAAATTTGAGAAAAAATTCAAGGTAGGAGACAAAGTTTGGTTGCAACTAAACAAAGAAAGGTTGCAGGGTCTTGGTAAGAAGATCAAGGCTACATGGTATGGTCATTTTGAGGTATTGGAGAAGGTGGGTGATAATGACTACAGACTTAGTCTACCCCTATATATGCACATTTACTCAGTAGTGAAAGTGGAAAATCTAAAACTCTATGATACTTCCATGTTGGATCAGGAAACCGAGTCACATGTTGTAATGTTCCCATCCTCCAAGCTAATCCATGCCACACAAAAAAAATTCTTCGATACCATATATTAATTACCATGCCCTGCATATGCAACAAATATGTAGTTCTAACAGCAAAAAATGCATGCATAAATATATACAAAAATACCACAACATAATTAACATAATTAACCACACATAAAGCATCATTAACACATAAAATAACACTTATTTGTTAATTAGAATCGCTGACTGGATGTAGACCTCAGACATTCCTCCCAGCCGTAGAATCTGTTGTTCATACACTCTCAACAACATGTCACCCCTGAGCTAAGGCTATGACTCCACCAAGGAAAAGGGTACCTAATCCAAACTAAGTTCTAACAAACAACACAATAAAGGAAAAACCTAGGTTCCAACTCCAATAAGAGTCCCCTGCTCATAGCCTCTCATTCCCCATAGCCTGTCCCACCCCAGGAAGTGTGAAGTGTACCCATTCTCTGCTCAATAGTCCTTTGGTTGTATCACTTCTCTCCCAGAGCTTCAATAACAGGAAAACCAATAAGTCTCAGAGCTATGTGGCACTTGGAACACATGACTGCTCTAAGAGATCAATACCCACTATCTAGCACATGGGGAAATCTATTCCCAACAATTTTCTCACCCAAAGAGAATTCTCCACAAGATTAACAACCTGCTTCTTCAACCCAAACCACCAAGGATTTGCAGGGTAACCATCTTCACAACTCTCCCTCTCTAACAAAGGTATGGATGAAGGTGGAATGTTTGAGTGAATGACTGGAAAGAATGGAAATTATACTAGAATCCCCACATTATATATGCATGTTCATATCTTGACACTTGTCATTCTAGGAACTATCTTTTTCTCCACGTGTAATTCATTCCCCTCACTTAGGAACTTAGGATAACATCATAACATAAGAATTATGACTTATGAATAATATTATTTTATTCCTTGCCTTAAGCCCCCTTGAATTAACCCCTTTTCCTCTCAAGTCCTATCCCCCTTTCCCTCTCATGGAGTCCTAGCCCCCCATACTTTTTTGTATGACTTGATCTGTAGTACTAATGTGTTTTATTAATATATCTAAGTGTGATTACATATTACATTTGTTAGGCTCACTGGCCTTTCAACTCATAGGTTCCTTGGCCTAAATCACATAGACACTTTGACCTCAAAACATATATACAAAGGCACTCTGGCCCAAAATATCCTTGCTCACCAGCCTATAAAACATATGTACATTTAGAATTGGGGATCAACATGGGGGTATTACGTTCCCCTTCCCCTTATTTATGCACTATCCTTAGAGCATTATATACACATGTACAACCAAAATTCCTCAAAAAGTTCCAAAACGATGTGGCTACTCCTCCTACGTGGCATCCTCATGCTCCCACGTTGCATCTTCAATATGGTAACAGGTCCATTGAACCTTTACCAACCCTATTGCTTGATTTTGGAGTAGCTTGAATTTCATGTCTAGTATGTTGTTGGAGGCAGGTCAAAGTGGAAAATCAAGGCAATTTTGGGGATGAAAGCATGCATGAGGAAAGCGACAGCTTGAAGGAAGAACATCACGCACGCATGCGAGGGAAGACCTAAAGATGCTAGGGTTAGGGTTTTGGTAATGTATTGTAATGGCTGAAGAGCCAGAAACATATAAATATAGATACTTAGGTATCATAGGGGTTCAACTATGGGGGTTCGAATTATGATCATTGTTGTTATTGTAGAAAGAGTTGTTTTAGTATGAGCCTTTACGATATGTAATATTTTGTTGAATGATCTATTTTGGGTAAGATTTTGAGCTAGAGAAGAGGGAGGAGGGTAGATCTTGAGGGTTAGATCACAGGCTGTGGAGCCTGGTGTGATCTAGTCCGACTCATATAGATCTTACCCGACTAAGAAGAGTTGTAAGCGCGTGACGCTGTAGATGCGGAAATACTATAATAAAAGAGATGAGAGACAAATCTTTATGGACGTAGCCCAGGAGGGGGTGAACCATGGTAATATATGTGTTGTGTGATGAATGCATGCGTATCTCTATTGTCTTCAGTATTTATTATCATGCTTAATGAATGAGTTTTTATATTTCCTGCGTATTCACAAATGACAGTATATTGTAGTTACAGTTATAATAATGGCTCAATATTTAGCTCCCATATCTCACACTCAATCCTAGGATGTAAACACCTGAGTCTTACAACCACCCATTAAAGCTATCTCGGGTGAGACTACGCAGTGCATTCTGTGTGTTGTGTTGCCTTTTGGTTTACCAAGAGGGCCAATAGTTTTAGAGGCTTTGTTAGAAACCTGACAGACATGAACCCTGGGTCAATAAACATATACAATATAGAAGAATAGTAACCATCAAATGGTTCTATTTCCATTGGTAGGAACAAGAGAGTGTTGAGTATATGAGATAGGTTGAGCAAGAAAAGAGCGAAGAAAAGAAGAAAGCAATGAGCCAATAGAAGGATATTTTGAGACCGTGGAATCCCACAAAAGCAAAGATCGAAAGCTGGTTGAGAACCAAAGAGATAGAGTTTGCACAGAAAGACAATATAAACCCTAGAGTAACACCCCAAAAATATCTGGAGAGATACGTGTTTACTGATTTGCACAAAGTCTTTTTCTGCGATTTTCCACATTTATTGCAGGAGTGGATAATAAGGTTGAAGGACAACCACGCAATGAACCGGATTCGACAGTTAGAGTGGACCCTAGTACATATTGAGCAGTTACAATAGGTGAACAACAAATTCACCCATGCAATAGACTTCTGGCTTGACAGTATTGTGGTAGGCTTCATAACAGAGTTTGTAGTCGACACAACGAAGTCATATAGTGCAACAAAGCAAGAGTTTCTATGAGGACCTCGAGGAAGGTACATTCGATAGTTGTATACTTCTGTTAAGATACTGCTATATAATAAAGGTGTAATGACAATCGATTTAGACAACTAAAATTCCCTGTGTGCATGGGAGAAGAACTGACAGAAAGAGAAGAAATGGAAGGAGGAAAGGATAAGGGAAAGCAGGAGGAAACCTTGGACCCGATCATGATGGACGACGACCAAATCAAGCAGATCATGGTAACAAATGGAAAGATGCGTAGCGGATTACCCTACCAATACAAGGTGAATACCAAGAAGAGATTCGTAGCCGCGAGGGAAGGCTTGGCGAGTGATGAGGAAGAGGTAGAGGATCTCCGAGCTGTGGAGAAAATTGAGGAAATCATGCGTGCAACATATGAGAGGAAGACAAGAGGTCCAAGAATGGGAAGAGAAGGAAACAATCCTATCCATATTAATGTTAGTGTGGAACCCATAAACCCATGTGTAACTAATACACCAAAGATAACACCACTGTTTAGACAACCGAAGTTCAGAAGCAGTCAGACAAAAGGAAGTACATCTACACAAGGAACAACAACTGGAGGAGCCAGTTCAGGTAGCACTAGTCAAGTATCTACACCGTGCGGAGGTAGTAGTTTAGTGTTCAGAATGGCAGGACACGATCCCACCATCAGGTTACCAAAATTTCGAGGAGAAGCAGCAGAAGACCCTGAGAAACACTTGTTCATTTGTGCAAAGATCTGGGAAGAAAAACAGATCATTGATGAAGATACCAAACTTGCACAACTAGCTATTATGCTAAGAGACTGTGCACTAGACTGGTACATGAGTTTAGATGCAAACAATTCCCCTGGGACGACAAGGACACTGGAAGACATTAAGAAGTTACTGATAAATGAGTTCCAGAAGCCGAGCTTAGAGGATCAGTACATGAATGAGATAATTGAAATAAGACAGAAACCAAGAGAGTCTGTATGGGAGATTGACCAGAGATTCAAGTGACTGAAGGGAAAGTTAAAATATCTTATGACCGAGATGCATCATCGACACCTGTTTGTCAACTCACTGCTCCCACACTTAAAATACCCTATGTGACAACAGAAGTTCGAGACGCAAGCAGAGGCTTTGTAGGAAGCCCTGCAATTGGAAGAAAATTAGTATTAGCAGACGGACCCAACTATCGAAGAACTGAAGGAGGACTTGAATAATCTAACGTTTCAGCTGAACTAGAATAAGAACAAGGACAAACAAGAAGTTGTTTGGTGTACCACATGCAGGACAGAAGGACACCACAAGAACAAATGTCCAACATTCGCACAGTATATGGCAACAGGAATGCCAAATCCGTTACCAACAGGAGGACTATGGTGCGAAATCTGCAAGAAACCGGGTCACGACCCTTATCACTAGATGATGATGCAAAAATATCAAATAGTCCCAAAGAGTTCCTACTACACCTTTTGCAAGTCAGTAGACCACGATGAAAAATATTTTAGAACTATGGAGTTGATGCGAGAAAGGACATCAGACGCATATAGAGTGTAAGAAGAAATGATGATTGGGCAAGCCGCACCATAGTTTAATCAAGTTCCAGCTCCATACAACACTGCAAAGCATCAGTATAATACTGCGTATCAACCATATAATAAAACACAACTGCAGTACAACATAGCACAACCTCAGTACAGTACCGTGCAGTATAATCAAGTGCCTCAGTATAACGCACCGAGAGGAGATCGAACAGGTTACAGAGGGGGAGGACGAGAAAGAGGAGGTTTCAGATGAGGTAGAGGACTAGTGGTATGTCACAATTGTTAACAACTGGGACATTATGCAAGGGAATGTCCACTTCCACCAACAACTTTTATGTATTGTCATGTATCGGACCATGATACAGAGGAATGTCCGACACTATTAGTAAAGATCCAGGAAAAGAGTAACCAAAACAACCAGAATGTTTAGTGGATTTCAGCCGAAGCAAGGGATGGAGGAAAAAAAATCAATATAGTTACTCGTGGAGGAGCTAAAACAGGAAATGATGCAGCTCGACAAGAACCAGTACAAAACCAGTGAGTAAAGAAGAACACCGAACCAAGGAAATAGTTTGACGTGCAGAACGAGAAGGCGATCTTTAAAGAAGCCAGACAAGAATTTTAGAAGGAAGACATAGCGCCGACTTCAATTGTGCAGCAAAAAAAGGAATCACCAGAGTACGAGATGCCTCCATTATTGGATCATACCAACAAAATGCAAACCATGGGACAAGTAAGTACAATCAAAGTCTTTTTGCAATCATGTGTAAAAGTATTAAGTGATCCATCATCTGTGAAAATATTGCAAAACATACTAGAAAAATGTAGCATCGAGACGGAAGAAAAAATAGAACCAAAAATTGTCAATCACCTACATACAAGGAGAAGAACTAGTAGGGAGTTCAGACTGAATGCCAACATCAGAGATTTCAACATGGGAAATATCATACTGGATCTAGGATCTGAAGTTAATGTACTACCAAAGAAGACATGACAATGCATGGGAGATCCCACATTAGGATATTCACCTGTTCAATTGAAACTAACAAACCAACACAAAGTCCTACCAATCGGTAGACTGAAAGGAGTAACAATAGACCTAGATGGAGTGCGCACTAAAGAAGATTTCGAAGTCATTGAAATCGTGGATGACACAACACCATACCCAACATTACTTGGTTTGGATAGGGCGTTTGACAACTAGGCCATAATAAACTTGAAGACCTAGAAAATGACATTTGAGTCAAGAGAATACAGGCTCATTGCACCATTAGACCCAACAGAAGTGGAGAGGTTTGTAGAACCTACTTGCCTAGACTTAGAGGAAATCGACCAGTTGTACAAAAAAAATGCGCGCAATGAGGATTACGTAAACCCAACTGTAGACATGATACTCAGTTCGCAGAGCATTACTTCATGTGCAATAGACTCAAATACTGGTTTAGAGAACTGGCAACAAAGGCTACACGAAGTTTCCACGAGAATATGTGCACGAATAAACCGCACAGTAAGATGGGTAGGCACATAAATTAGGGAACCACCCAGTTTCCATGGAAAAAATGATTTGGAAAAATTCTTGACACAGTATGAAGACACAATGTTAGAGAATCAGAGACCATTAGCACTTGATTTAGAACTCAATGCCACACCCGCAAGATGGTGGGGCGCACACAAAGAGACAATCATAGATTAGTACCATTGTAAGCGGTTACTGCATATAAGGGTCGGCACAGAACAAAAAGACAACAAACAACAGAGGTATGATGGACAAGGGGCGCCAACAGAACACTTGGAGAAGTGTAGAACACTGTGGAAATTGACACCCCCAGAGGAATGGCCTCATCATTTTATACACACTCTAGAGAGCATACCAACGAACTGGTATACAAACCAGGAATTATGCAAAGGAACTATGAACTGGACGACATTGCAACATAATTTTACACTCACTTTTTCATTCGAGCATGAGAACCCCAACATAGATGTCGCACTTAAACATATAAGAGGAGTGGTATTCATCAAAGAACCAGAAGTAGAACTAATCACATAAGAACAACAACAAAACAAACAGACAGATAAGGCACTATTTTCATGTTACCATGTACAAGAGGAAGCACCAGATGAAGACGATCCATGCAATATTTAGATTGAAGAAGTGGAAGGAGAAATAGATGTGGAAGTACCACCCATAGAATCATAAGTCATTTTTGCGTCGATCAAAGTAAATAAAATCAACATTGGGACAGTCGAGAATCCCAAAATGGCCAGCATTGGAGACTACTGGGATGAATAAACATTAGAAATCATAATAGAGTTGGTGCGTGAATACAGTGACCTATTTCCCACAACATTTATAGAGATGAAAGGTATAGTCGAAGACCTAGGAGAAATGAAGATACCACTTAGACCTGAAGCGAGAGCGATCAGACAACGACCATACAAATTGAAACCAATATATAAGCAGAAGGTAAAAGTTGAGATCAATAGGATGATCAAATATGGAATCATAGAACCGATTGAGGAATCATAATGGATAAGCCCAATGGTAGTTCAGGACAAGAAACAAGGAGGGATCAGGATATGCATCGACTTGAGGAAGTTGAACGGTGCATGCCTACATGACCCGTTCCCTACACCTTTCATGAATGAAGTGTTAGAAAATGTAGGTGGACACGAAGCTTACTCGTTCACTAAAGGATTCTCAGGCTACCATCAGATTAATATCGCACAAGAAGACAAATACAAAACCATGTTTGCGACAAAATGGGGATCTTACCAATACACATTCATGTCGTTTGGACTGAAGAATGCACCAACAATATTTTCTAGAGTAGTCATCGTAGCATTTAAGGAATTCATCCATGATTTCCATACTTGGACGATTGGGCAATCTATAGTTTGTTGAAGGACCATGTAGAATTTTTACGCCTGATGTTAGAAAGATGTAGGCAGTGCCATATATCACTGAACATAAATAAATGCATATTCAGAACACCATTTGGGATACTATTGGGCCATATAGTATGCAAACAAGGTTGATTAGTAGATCCCACAAAGATCGCAGTAATTGTTAACTTACAACCACCAAAAACAACATGTCAACTAAGAGCGACGTTGAGACATACAGGATACTAAAGGAAATTTATCAAAGGATATGCGCAGATTACTGCACCAATGGAAAAAATGTTAAGAAAGGATACAAAGTTTCAGTGGAACAACAAGTGTCAACACGGTCTGGATAACCTGAAGGAAAATATGGTCACCGCACCGATATTAGTATTTCCAGACTGGGAAAAGATATTTCACGTGCATGTAGATGCATCATCCATAACACTTGGAGCTACCTTGGCGCAACTAGGAGCGGGAGACTTGGATCACCCGATAGCATTTGCGAGAAGAAAGTTGTCAGAATCGGAGCAGAACTATAACACTACAGAAAGGGAAGGCCTAGCTATGGTCTATGCACTACAAAAATTCAGACATTACTTATTGGGGAAACACTTTAAGATGTTCACATATCACTCAGCCCTAAAATACCTAGTCAACAAGCCAGTGTTGGGGGGGAGAATCTGTCACTGGTTACTACTATTTCAAGAATTTGACTTTGAAGTAATAGTCAAGACAGGAAAATTGAATGCATAACCTGACCACCTCTCAAGAGTCACAAATGGAGAAGAACCTACTAATTTAGAGGACAAATTTCCAAATGCACAGTTATTTTTTTTACAGATCATTGATGAATACTTCACAGATATCATTCAGTACTGGAGCACGGGTACTGCGTCGCAAGAATATAGCACTGCAAAAAAGAAAAACTTGGTAGTCTGCACTGCCAACTATCAATTGATTTCAAGACACTTATACAAAATGGGCGTAGATAGCATCTTGCAAAGATATGTGTTAGAACATGAAAGACCATGAGTTTTAGCAGAAGTCCACGAAGGAATAGCAGGAGGGCATTATGCAAGCAAAGCTACCGCTCAAAAGGTATTTCCCGTAGGACTATGGTGGCTGATGATTCACGGAGATTCGAAGGATTACTGTGAAACATGTGATGTATGTCAAAGAGTAGGCAAACCCAACAGAAGGGACGAGATGCCATTACGACCACAAGTAGCATTACAAACATTTGATAAGTGGGCAATAGAATTTGTGGGACCAATCAACCCACCGACAAAAAGAACAGGAGCAAGGTACATTATCACCATGATAGAGTACCTAACAAGATGGGTGGAAGCCAGACCAGTAAAGGCATAGAAACAACAACACACTTCTTATTTGAGAAAGTGATCACTAGATTTGGCTTCCCAAGAGTTTTAATGAGCGACCAAGGCACACACTTCATAAACAACACGAGCAACGCCATGACTGAAGAGTTTTAAGTCCTGTAGAACTCGCTAACAAAGATCTGTAATGTCAACAGGGACAACTAGGACCTCAAAGTACCAACAGTATTATGGGCGTACATGACTACATGAAAAAAGTTGACAGGGCACACACTATTTAAACTAGTTTATGGCCAAGAAGTAGTGGTTCCATTAGAATTTCTAGTGGCAAGCTTGCGTGTAGCAGAAATTACACAAATGACAGAACGAGGCATAGTACAGGAGAGACTAAATCAGTTAATGGCCATGGATGAAGACCAGATCTTAGCAGGATTCCACCAACAAGTTCAGAAAGAAAGGGACAAATCTTGGCATGATAGACACATAAGGAAGAAAACTTTCAAGGAAGGAGATATAGTACTGATGTATGACAACAAATTGTTTCAACATCCAGGAAAGTTAAGAGTGCATTGGCTAGGACCATATGAGGTAAAATATGTCATAGATGGAGGAGCTGTACAATTGAGAGACTTATCAGGCGCAGAATTTAGAGGGATGATCAATGGGAGCCGACTGAAGTTGTACAAGGATAGTCGACCACCCACCACGCAGTAAAAAAAATGAAATTGAAAATAGTACCAACAGAGGCGCAGGGTTCTAGGGGAAGAAAAGGCACGCACACTTAGGAACACAAACTCGGCGAGGAGAAGGAAAAAGGTCACATACAAAGGGAAAACAACGGGAAAAGGAAAGTTGACAAAAGCAGAACGACATGATAGCACTAGGTCGAATTAAAGGACGTCAAGGACCGACACGATGCTACATTAATTGTGCCAACTGGAGACGACAAGGCAGAGTAATGGAAAGTATGAAACCAATGGAGGTGCAATAAACCCGTAATTAAGGTGCATTAAACCCATAATTAAGGAAGCATCCTCAACAAGCTTCATGGGAAGCCCATACAACACACGAACACGGGAGAAAACAGTCTATTCATGAAAAAAGAGCAGACATAGAGCGATAGAGGTTGAAAATCACAGAGGTCAAAAAGACCATTCGCATTCGAAAAACGTCCGACATTCATTGCCATGGCACCACCAAAGCAAACAGAAGCAAGCCAGAGTGCCAAACCAACCAGAGTTAAAACCAGGTCATGTGGACAGATGGAAGAAAGTGAACAACAGCCGCCAGAGATCATCAATGTCGATGAAATCCCATCTCCAGACACAGCACCGGTAAACCCCACACTGATAGTGGAAGAAATCCCACAGCCAACACTATAGGGCACGAGTATAGATATACCGACATAGGTACAAGAGCAACTGAATCAGGACACATAAACCCTGAAGGAGGTGCAACCATAAAACACCGAAGCAGCTCCGCAAGTAAATGGAACGACACCAAATCTGAAAATAGCAGTTGAGCCAGACAAGTCTCAAACGACCATATAAGACCACCCAATAGAAGGGATGGTCGAAGATGTTTCAGGTTGGTCGGAATGGTATATTGAGGAACAACTGGAAGCCACTGGAACTTCAAGCCAACCACCACCACTGAATAAAGACAAGATACAGATACCCAGGTCACCTCGCAAGAAACCTACTGCATAAATCATTCTACCGCATAAACGAGATGGGGTACAGGTAGGACCAGACTTGCTGGGCTATATAGGGAAGCTCAAATACTCTGACCACGATGAAGCAGACGAAGACAAGTTTCCAGAACTTGCAAAGAGGGTATACATGGAGATGGTGGGCACAAATCCGTTTGGGGAATCAATTAGTTAGCCACTCCAATGGGCAACAAGGTTGGAGAAGACATGAATTTTAGGTCTTTTGGACCTACCACATTTTGGCAGAGGTCAACACGCAACCGCATGCATCAAACAGTTTTTAGCAGTCACACATGGAGGGGATATCTGGGTGGAAAATCTAGTTTCCATAGATGTAGAGCTTATGGCCAACATAACAGGATTTCCATCCCGAGGCATGGATCTCGCACAGTTTCTAGATGACAAATCTAGGGAGAAAGCACTGGCAGAAGAGATGAAGAATAAGTATGGCACCGACAGGGGGACAAGAGGGATCATCATTAAGAGGATCAACGATGTCGCGACACAATTAAGCGCAAAAATCGTAGCCTGTAAGCTGCTAAGAAAATGCCACAGGGAGGAAGTTCCAACTGGAGTTGTTGCAATTGCAGCTCAGTGCACAGAGGGCACCATAGTGATTTGGGCACCATACCTCTTGAACTTGTTCCTGGATGACTGCAAGGATGCGCAGGATCTAGGCACAGAGTTTCACTATTCATGGTTGATCACACTAATAGCCTTTATGGGCTGGAGGGAACCCATGTATGTAACGTTTTGTACCAGACCCGAATCAAACCAGGGAAAGATATTCTTACTGTTAAGGGCTACATCGAATGCTAGTCACAAAAGGATGAACGGGTCCATATTTGAAGGATACCTACGTGACCTATAGGAATCCATTTCCAAGATGTGGAGAATAACACCAGAGGCCATCGTGCAATATGGGGACATTGCCAACTTTAGGGCTACAAGACATACAATGTGGATATAGGGAAGGAAGGATCATGATAAATAGTGGCTACAGATGCACTACTGTATCATAGAGGGTGACATTGACATGGTCATCAACAAATGGGACAATGAATGGAGGATTCCATCCATCACCCATAAATTGTCGGAAATAGCAGCAGAAGAAGAGGCAAGGCAGGGAGAAAACCAGCCAAAGGAAATCCAAGTGCCCAAGAGATGAAGAACGGGCCAGGGAAAAACAACACAGACAAATGAAGGGCCAACGAAGACAGGGAGCCAAAATGGGAATAAGGATAAGACGTAGTCGGCCAAGGAGTAGCATAAATAGGCCAAGACGACACAAGAGACCGTAGCAAATCCCAACTCATAGGAACCAGATGGGAATAAGAGGACAGCCATGCAGACAAGAGAAGCACACAAGAAAACGAAGGCACAAAGAACACCACCAGAGTATACGATCACAAATGACGATGGGGAGATGATAACCCGAATGGTCCAGGACTGTCTAGTCGAGGACTTCAACCATGCTGTGCACCATAGAGACAGGATTCAATAAGAGCTAGAAGTCATGCGACATCTCCTCAAGAAAATCGGGGAAATGCAGGCAACAGGTAGAAACATGAGAACAGATCCATCAACACCACAGACAAAGGAGAGAATGGAAGTAGAAGAACGAGATCCATTCCACCCATTACTGCACCTGAACACAACTTTCCACATCACACCCAGTATGTTGTGCACGGATGAGATTGTTGGGTAGATACCCCTGAAGGACTTAAGCGAAATCCAACTGGTGTTGACGTGGATGAAAATGGGGCACTCCACAAGTTGTAGGTTAGCATAAACCATGAGTTACAGTCTCGCGCACACAGATACTTAGGCGAATTGCATAAGGCAACAAAGAAATGAGACACGCTGGAAATAGTCTATGAGAAATCTAAATCTGAGACCCAGGAGGAAAGGGAGCTCATAAACGGATTGGAGTAGAAAGTGGATGGAACTTACGAGAAGATTCCACAAGCCACGCGGAGGGATGAAATCACAAAAACAGAAAAGATTGATCATATTGCACAGGAAATCGATCAATATCAGAAGGAGATAAAGAATCTCTGAGAACAACTCACACCAACCATTCCACCAACAATGAAGGAGCAAAGGAAGTAGGAAGAAACAACACAGATGCAGGAGATAGAGTAGCAGGTCGGCACAACAACTGACTTGTTTGATAAAGCAACGCAATTTTGGACTAGATTAGAGGAGGATCAACAGGTCCAAAAGTGGAACAAGGAAGAATAAAGGATCAACACATCGATCCAAGAACTCAAGAAGAGGAAGAAGATAATACCAATTATAGAACGTGTCAAAGGGGCACGGGACATGAAGAAATTGCAGGCAGAACTCACCACTATGCAAACACATAAACAAGAGAGTCAAGCTCAAATGGAACCACTGCAAGAGCAAGTAGTAGAAGTTCTGGCACAGGTAGAAGAAGCCAAGACACATATAGCACAGACCCAAGAAAAGTGCATGGAATTGATCAGTGATGAAATTGCAGTCTAGATAGTGGACACACTCAAGGAGAAGACTGCACAGACACAGACACAGGAAACAAAGCTCAAGGAAAAGTTCCAGGCAATAACCAAGGAGATCAAGGAAGCACACAAGGGTTAGGTGACTCGGGACGAGCCACGTGTCAGTGTTGGGGGCCTATTGGAGGCAAGTCGAAGTGGAAAAGCAAGGCAATTTTGGGAATGAAAGAATGCACAAGGAAAGCGACAGCTGGAAAGAAGAACAACATGCGAGGGAATACCTAATGATGCTAGGGTTAGGGTTTTGGTAATGTATTGTAATGGCTGAAGAGACAACAATGTATAAATATAGATACTTAGGTATCATAGGGGTTCAGATTATGATCATTGTTGTTATTGTAGAAAGAGTTTTTTTAGTATGAGCCGTTACGATATGTAATCTTTTGTTGAATGATCTATTTTGGGTAAGTTGTTGAGCTAGAGAAGAGGGATGAGGGTATATCTTGAGGGTTAGATTGCAGGTTGTGGATCCTAGTGTGATATAGTCTGCCTCATATAGATCTTACCCGACTGAGAAGAGCTGTAAGTGCGCAATGTTGTAGATGCGGAAATACTATAATAAAAGAGTCGAGAGCCAAATCTTTGTGGACGTAACCCAGGAGGGGGTGAACCACGATAATATCTGTGTTGTGTGATGAATGCATGTGTATCTCTATTGTCTTCAATCTTCAATATTTATTATCATGCTTAATGAATGAGTTGTTATATTTCCTGCATATTCACTAATGACAGTATATTGCAGTTACAGTTATAATAATGGCTCAATATTTATCTCTCATATCTCACACTCAATCCTAGGCTATAAACACCTGAGTCTTACAGCTACCCATTAAAGTTATCTTGGGTGAGACTGCGCAGCACATTCCATGTGTTGCGTTGCCTTCTGGTTTACCAAGAGGGCCGATAGTTTTAGAGGCTTTGTTGGAAACCCTAAAGACATGAAGCCTGGGTCAGTAAACGCAGACAGTATAGAAGAATAGTAACCAACATATGCATACTATATGAACTCAAAATTCTCCTTCTTGCTCCACCTGGATCACATTTGAATCAATTACACGATTAGCATTAGACACATACTTTTTAAGCAAAGACACATAAAATACATTATGGATGCACATGGATGCAGGCAGTGAAATCATGTATGCAACAGGACCAATCCTTTCCAGGATCTCAAATGGTCCACAATATGTTGTTGCTAGATTTGGGAAGCTCCCCAATTTAAGTGAACTCTTCTTAGATTTCACTTTCAATAAGACATGCTTGCCCACTTTAAATTCTCTATGTGTTATGCCTTTGTTTGCATAAATTTTCTTCCTGTCTTGAGCAACCTTTAAATTCTGCTTTATTTTTAACATCTTCTCTTCCATTTCCCTAAGCAATTCTGGTCCAATGATTGATCTGTCTACTGGTTTGTCCCAGTTCACTGGCGTGTTGCACTTCATTCCATATAATGCCTCAAATTGGACCATCTTCAAAGATGTTTGATACCCATTATTATAAGAAAACTCCACTAAATGTAGACAATCTTCCCATTTTGATGGTTTATTGATCACATACTCAATAACCTTATTGACTCTCTATGTTTTCCCATCTGATTTTGGGTGATATGTTGTGCTAAATTTCAGATTTGTCCTGAATCCTTTAAATAATCCCTTCCAAAAATTTGATGTGAAATTGGGATCCCTGTAAAAAACAATTGCCTTAGGCACACCATGTAGCCTGAAAATTTCCCTCATATAAATCTCTGCAATGTTTGTTGCCTTATGAGTTAACTTCACTAGAATAAAATGAGCAACTTTAGTTAGCTTATCCACCACCACCATGATGGAATCATGTTGCTTCATTGTTTTGGGTAGCTTGGTAATAAAAACAATTGTTACAACTTCCCATTTCCACTTCGGAATGGGAAATGGCTACATAAATCCAACTAGATGTATGTGCTCTACCTTTACCTTCTAACAATCTAGACATCTGTATATATAATCAACCAACTCTTTCTTCATACTAGGCCAAAAATATTGACTCTTTGTAGCTCCAATTTTTTTCTGGTATCTTGGGTGCCCAACATAAGGCACATTATGCATTTCTCTCAACACCACATTGTTTAGCTTCTGAGATTTAGGCACATATGCTTTGCCCCTGTACATGAGGATTGCATCCTCTCTCAACTCATAATCTTTAATTTTTTGCTGAAAATTTACCTTGCTATAATATTTCTTTTGTTTGCATATAATGTTAATCTGATTTTGTAGCTTCCATAATTCTATATTTCAAATTAGATTTGTACATGCTAATGGTTATAACATGCCTCTCATGCACTCTCCTTATGAGTTCATTAACGACCTTGTTCTCTTTTCCTTTGATATGATTTATATCAAATTCATACTCACTAAGGATTTCCAACCATCTGATTTGTCTGACATTCAAAGTTGGTTGTTCAAACAAATATTTCAGACCAGTATGGTCTGTCCTCGGCTCAAATATTTTTCCCATAAGATAGTGCCTCCACATATTTAAGGCATGAACTATGGATACCAATTATAAATCATGTATGGCATAGTGCCTCTCATGTTCCTCCAACTTCCTTGACTCATAACATATCACATGCCCATTTTGGCTAAGGACTCCTCCAAGCCCTTCCTTGTAGGCATCAAAACACACAATCAAATATTCATTTGGATCAACAATATTTAAGATTGGCGCACTTGTTAATAAATTCTTCAAGTGTTGAACTCTTTCTTCACATTCAAAGGTCCACTCAAACTTCACACCCTTATTTTGCAAAGAAGTGATTGGATGTGCAATCCTTCAGAAGCCTTCAATAAATATTTTATAATAACCTGCAAGTCCCCTGAACAATCTCACCTTTGAGAAATTATTTGGTGTTGGCCATCCTCTAATGGCTTCTATCTTCTCAGGATCCACTACTATCACTTCCTCTGAAATAATATGGCCCAAATAATGTACCTGCCTCTAATAAAATGAACACTTGCTCAACTTGGCATACAATTGATGGTCCCTCAATACTTGTATCACCATTCTCAAGGTTTTCTCATGCTCCTCTTCATACTTATAGTAGATAAGTATGTCATTCATGAAGACAAGGAAAACTTATCCAATTAATTTCTGAAAATTCCTTTCATCAAACACATGAAGACAGCTGGTGCATTTGACAACCCAAATGCCACCACTACAAACTCATAATGGCCATACCTTGTTATAAATGTCATCTTACCGATATCTTCTTTTTTAATCCTCACCTAAGTTCAATCTTGGAGAATAACTTTGCATCTTTCAACTAATCAAAAAGATCATCTATTCTTGGCAAAGGATACTTTTTCTTCATGGTCACCTTATTCAACTACCTGAAATCAATGCATAGCCGCAAGGCTCCATCCTTCTTCCTCACAAATAGCATTGGGGCACCTCAAGGTGACAAACTTGGGTAGATATACCACTTCTTCAAAATCTCTTCAAGACACATATGCAATTCTTTCAGCTCTAGTGTGTTCATCCTATAAGGAGTCTTGGACACTGGGGCAACTCCAGGCATCAAAATAATGGAGAAATTTATATCTCTCTTTGGTGAAAAACCTCGTATCTCTCTAAACACATCTTCATAATCTTTCAATATTGGTTGATCTTCAATACTTGGCACTTTATCCTTAGTTGCCTCTTCCATATGAGTTGCATAAATTTGACATCCTTTCATGAAGCTTATTTTCACCTGCAAGGTTGAAATCTCTCTGATAGATACTACCCTTGGAATACCCTAAATGGTTCTCAAGTTCTCTTCCTCATCCAAACAAGTCAATTCCTTGTCATAACAATCTAAGACAACTTTATTCTTTTCCAACCAATCCATACCAATTAAGCAATAATATGATCCCAAAGGTATGAAATTCAAATCGGCCTTTGTACGAAGTCCATTCATGTCCATTGGAAAATCCTTAACCAACTCATTGATTCTTCTTTTAGCTCATGTAGCTAACTGAACTAGCGACGATTTCCCATACTTTCTTCTTTGCTCAACAATATTAGGATCTATGCAACTATGGATATCTCTTGAATCGATTAAAATAACTATAGGTTGATAATTGATCTTACCTTCCACTTCAATCACATGAGACTGAAATTCAGCTTACTTGTTGTCCAAGGCTACATAGATCCTTGGCACACTTCTTCCCATGTATTCAACTGTATTAGCATGTTGTACATTATGAATAGTCCTTTCTCTTTGTCCTCTGCAAGGGAAATCTCTATACAAGTGATCTCCCTCACAACCCTGACATTTAATAGGTTGTTTCCTTGGCATTTTTCCCATTGTTTATGTCATTCTAGGTTCATTTTGAGCTGGTTGTCCCTGAGAACTATTTATGAAGAATGGTGGCTTGTATCCTTTCTTTATCTGCTCCATATTTCCTTTCTTCTTGTCAACCCAAGCTCTCTGAAAGGTTTATTCTCCTATATGTTGATAATAACAACACTTGGCTCTCCTTATTGCTTCCTCCATTTTCTTGGAATCATCATATTGTATCTTATCACTAAATATTGAAGTTATCCCACTTAGGAACCTTTGAATATTGATTTATCATCCTGGATGAAGTCAACATACCTCAACAACTCTAACAATATTCTCTCATACTCATCCATGGTCATGCTCCCAAGATTGAGTTCAAATAACTCCTTCATCTTCCTATCATAATAACTCTTGGAAAAGTGTTTCTTCTATAAATACTTTTTGAAATACCTCCAAGTGATATTCTTCTCATCAATTTGCTTTACTTGTATGAGTTGACCCCACCACATTGATGCTTTTCCCTTAAGATGCTAAATTACACTTCTACCTTATGTCTATGAGGAATAATTGTGTAATTGGAAGTATTTCCTCATCCCCAATAGCCAATCCTCTGCATCCTCATCCTTCATGTGCTCACCATCAAAGGTAGGAGGCTTAATATTTCTCATTTCCCCTTGTATTTCATCCACTCTAGTCCTCCTCTTATGCTTTCTAACATGAGATAAATTGGACTACTTTATGTTATTCAAACTGAGTGTCTTGGCGAGTGACGATGATGTCTGCCAACACTTCTAGATTCTTCCTTTGTGGCATGTGATCTATGATCCTTTGACTTGAATCCATTTCCTTAACCACCTTCTGTTCTATTCTTTCCAACATCTACAACAACTTGATGTTGAATTCATTATGTTACTCTTGATCTTTCATAATCCTCTCATTATTAGCTTTATAGCTAAGCACATCTCTTTGCATACTCTTTATTGTCTCTACTAAATTTATGCTTTCTACTTTGCCTTCTCCATGCCTGCTTGATTCAGTTTATGCATTACCCAAGATGATGTGCAACCCCTTGACTTCTTCCTCATAGTTGTAAGTTACTTTTGCATCCTTCATGTCTCTGGTATCTCTGTTGATTATGCTCTATTCTATTTGTTCCTTTAGTTCTACAAAATGTGCATGCAATAATATTTTTTAGACAAAACAATGAAGTAATTTTGTAAAATTATGCACAATTATGCCATTCAGATGCACCAAAAATTTTCTTTCTAATTTCTTGTGAATTCTACTACTCAATTCATAGTTCTAGGTGCATATTTAGATTCTTCTATCCAAACAAGTGCTTTCTTTCTCAATTCTTAGCACTGAGCATAAAGTTATAGCCTATAGGCAATTGAATATTTCCAATTTACCCTTTTGTGCACCTTTCACCCTAGTGAAAATAATCTCAAACACCCACTTTTGCCACTTACAGAGGTAAATCTTGTCAGAAACCAAGGAAACTTTTATAAGAGAAACATATAAAAATGATGACAGGGAATTCATAAGAACTCTCAAATTGTTAGATTGATACTCTAGTCAAAATCTGCAAATATCTCTTTAAGCTCTTTTATTTAAGATGCAAATATTGTATTTGGTGCCTTCGACACATACAGTCTTGAAAAATCAAACTCTTAAAAACATTGTTTAGGCCCTCAAAAATGCCCTACAAGATTATGACCTACCAAAGCACTCTATTTTTCTGACAAATTTGACTGGTTTCTACTAACATGGTGACTAATGTGGCATTCTAGGTCCACATGGCACCCTGAGGTGATGCCATGTCAACCCCTTGGCCACCCTGGCCCTGCTCCATCAACCTTTGACAACTTCCTCCTTCTCTCTCTCTTCTATCTTCCTTTTATTTACCTTATATTACCTTTTTATTTAATATATTTCGGGCCCCACCATACCCAGATTCCCACCTAGCACCTTATTTGACCACGAATGGGACAAAGGTCCTACCTCTTCTGCCAAGTCTCTACAAGGCACCCTTTCATTGGTCACAGGGATGGATGGGTCCCATCCCACACCCTTTTCCTTGGGCGCACACAACTTGCTCGTCCCATCAACCAGAAAACCAAGATATAAGGAAGATCAACAATCCATAAATATTTTGGGGGTTAAATTTGCAAGGGTTTTATCATTTTACTTACCTCTGATACCACCACATCACCAAGTTGACACATGGCAACTCCAAAATCATTTCGAAGGATTCTGGTATTTCGCAAAACAACTTACAAAATCTTTGAAACCGCTTGTGGTATTAGGAAACCACTCCACCGTCACCCCACCAATGTGGCCCGCCACCATGCCACCAATATACCACCATGTAATTCCACATCATCACTGTGGCGTCACACGCCATGTGGCCAACACATCATGATGATGTCACTATACGAAAAACCCCCAAATTTTGAAATTTCCCATTTAAAAAAAATGCATAAATTTTAAATTTCTTCCTCGACCACCACAAAATATCTAAAAGTAAGCTTCTTAGGGTCAATTCAAATTCTGCAAACGATCATTTATCTCCATTCTTGACTATTTGACATTTTTGGGTATGAATTCCTCCCAAATTCACTCAGAAATTGAGGATTTTTTTCCCAATTTTTCTTGGCTACCCAACAATTCACAAATTTAGCCAATTCTAGGCCTAAATTTACCCATTCATAAGTTATAAATATTTTAACCCGTGAATACAAATATCCCAAAATTGTAGGAAAATTCCCAAACTTTTCCTTGGAAATTTTTAACAAACTGAATGTAGACATCCTCTAGACTTTAAATCTTCATTTTTTTGCTTTAGTGTATTGCGTCTGGCCCATGCAAGCTCAGTGTTGAACACATGGCTCGAATACCGCAATGTAACATCTCCATCCTCCAATCTGAGCCACACCACACAAAAAAAATCTATGATACCATATATTAATTACCATGCCATGCATATGCAACAAATATGCAGTTCTAACAACATAAAATGCATGCATAAATATATACAAAAATACCACAATGGAATTAATAGAATTAAACACACATTAAGCATCCTTAACACATAAAAGAACACTTTTATTATAATTAAAATTACCGACTGGATGTAGACTTAAGAAATTCCTCCCAACCGTAGAATCTGTTGTTCATACACTCTCAACAACATGTCACCCCCAAGCTAGGGCTATGGCTCCACTAGGGAAAAGACTACCTAAGATAAACTAAGGCCTAACAAACAACAAAATAAAGGACATGCCCAAGTGCCAAATATAGCAACAATCCCTAGCTCACAACCTCTCATTCCCCAAAACTTGTCCCACCCCAAGAAGTGTACCCCTTCCCTACTCAACATTCCTTCGGCTATACCACTTCCCTTCCAAGGATTCATCAATAGGGTGGCCAAGAAGTCTTATATATCTGTGGCACTTGGAACACAGAGATTCTCTAAGATCTCAACACCCACTAGCCAACACACAAGGAAACATATTCCCAACAATTCTCTCATCCAAAGAGAATGCTTCACATGCATGACAACCTACTTCTTCAACCCAAACCACCAAGGATTTATAGGGTAACCAGATTCATAGATATCCCTCTCTAGAAAAGGTAGGGATGATGGATGGAATGGTTGAATGAATGATTGGAAAGAATGAGAATTACACTTGATTCCCCACATTATACATGCATGTTCCTATTTTGACACTTGTCATTCTAGAAACTATCTTTTTCTCCACGTGTAATTCGTTCCCCTCACTTAGGAACTTAGGATAACATCATAAAATAAGACTTGGGACCGAGGAATAATATTATTTTATTTCTTGGCTTAAGCCCCCTTGACTTAGCCCCTTTTCCTCTCAAGTCCTAGGCCCATTTCCCTTTCATGGAGTCTTAGCCCCCCATACTCTTTCATCCGACTTGGTCTACAATAGTGATGTGTTTTATTAATATATATGAGTGTGATTATATTTTACATTTGTTAGGCTCGCTAGCCTTTCAATTCATAGGCTTCCTGGCCTAAATCACACATGCACTCTGGCCTCAAAACATAGATACAAATTAACTCTGGCCCAAAACATTCTGGCTCACCAGCTTATAAAAAATATGTACATTTACAACCAGGGATAAACCCAAGGGTATTACACATCTGCTACCTACCATAGAAGATTCACCACCATAATATTGGGTAGAGTTGGAAGAAGATATAGTTTTACAAAAGAAGTCTAGAACTACAAGACAGGGGCAACATGACCTTTGGTTGATTGGGTTGAAAGTACAACTTCTAGGCAAGGAAAAATGATACTCTATGGAGAAGGTAGAGGAAAAGTTTCATCAACTCATTTAGTAAAATTTTGGGGACCAAAAGCCTAACTAAATGGGGAGGTTCGATCAGAAATGGATCATTATAGAATTTTGTCATCTATCCTGGTACTTTCTGGGTGGAAGAATTAAAGGAATTGAATTGTAAGGCCCATTTTAGTGGTAGGTCCCATTTTGAAGATTTGGGGTCTGAAATCTTCCTGAGCCATTTCAAGGCATCAAATGACACTTTTCCGGGTCAAAAATTTGTGAGCATAGCTCCCAATCCCTCAATGTTGTTCTACACATTGTGACCTTTCCAACTATATCAAAATCACCTCAATAAAAGTTTGTATGCAGAAGTTATGCTTCACGCAAGTTGACCTACCTTGTTGACCACCATGGTATTGAGTGGATTCCACGTTAGCCCTCATTACTCACGTGTGATGCTAGAGAAGTGTGGACTTTAAAAAATCTTCTAGAAGGTCAAAAACCCTAACACTAATTGAGAGTTGAGGCATGAAAAAACCCTAACCCTAGATGTCTATCAGGCTATTTTAAATATTGGCCCACTAGGAGCAGAGGGGTTTTATTCTTTTAGCATCGTACTTGTTCCATAGTTGAGCAGAGAATTTAGGAGTCGGATTTGAGAGCATAATAGAGAAAGAAACATATTATGTAGTAGCCATTCATGCCACAATGTCAAAGGAAACTCTATAGTGAGTGCCCATTTCTTTGTATTTTCATTTTCAGCTCTAAAGAATATAGAATAAAGCATAGACCTAACCTTCTAGACGAGTTTTCTCCCATTTCAAGTTTCCTAGGACACGTCTTGTGTTCATTTGTATGGACGGTGTGTTCATTTGCTTGTTCTTTCATTTCCATATCTGAGTTATTTTCGTAAAATTGAGAAATAAGCTAGTGCTAATAAATTTGAGATCTAAGGAAATAAACCTACATAATAAAAGTTTCCAGCATAATACAAGATTTGTTGTGATGAACTATTCGAGTGGATATCCACAATAGTTTACAGATCACTATGTGAAAACAAGTTTCTTTATCCCAACATTGTTGAACATATAAATTTTATCCCTGTATGCAAGAAGACCATTTTTGTGGTCCCTAAAAATATCTATTATTTTATTGTAATTCATTTAATGCGTGGAAGTATCTCTTTGACACAAAATTAATGCTCATTGTGAGTGAGCTCTTCACATATAGGTTGTTCCAAATATACTTATAGCATCAACATGTTTTCCTTATTGAGTTCATTGACCACCTTATTTTCCTTTTCCTTAATATGTTTTATAGTGAAGTTATATTCATTGAGAAATTTCCACTTATTAAGTGCATTGAACACCTTGTTTTCTTTTTCCTCAATATGTTTTGTGTTGAGATCACATTCACTAAGAAATTTCCAATATCTATAATGTCTTGCATTCAAGTATGGTTGTGTAAACAAATACTTGAGGTTGTTGTAGTCTATCTTTGACTTAAACTTTATGCTCATGAGATAATGTTTCCACAATTTTAATACAAGTACAACAAAAAGTTCCAAAATCATGTGTGGGATAATTGAACTTGTAATCCTTAAGTTTTTTTTTTTACTCATAACATATGGCATGGTTCCCTTTCATGATAACTCTCACTATTCCTTCTATAAAAACTTTGATAGATACCACAAAATCTTCATCTAATTCGAAATTTGAAAGATGGGTGTATATGTAACTAGCTTCTTTAAAAATTCAAATCTCCATGCACACTTTGTTGTCCATTCAAACTTTTTCCTTTTTATGGAAGGCAAGATTGGGATTTGAAAATTTAGAGAAACCTTCCATAAAACTTTAACAAGATATGATAAATACCATGAAGGACCTAACTTCACTAGAATATGAGCCTAAAATTTTCACTGACATTTGCGAGCATCACTTCCAGTTGAAAATTTATCCCATTGTCGCCCTATTTCTTGACCATAATTATTTTGACCCAATTTTCAACTTAAATAATACAAATAGATCTTCGGGTCAAAATATAAGTCGTTAAGGTGGTTGATATTATGGTCAATATATGAATTGACATATAAGTCGATGGGAGGGTCAATTTGTGGGTGAAAATACATGTGACTATAACTTTTACACATAATGAAATAGCATATTTCTTTTCACGTGATATAATTGATGATATATGATTGAGATAAATATTTCTCTAAAAATTAAATTGTTAATTGAAAAATATTATAATTTGTCATAATTTTTTTATTACATTATAAGCATATCTAATATTAGTTTGTCATGATATTATAATTTGTTGTCATAAGTATCATAATATTGTGCATATCTAATATTAGTTTGTCATGATATTATAATTTGTTGTAATTTAATGTTTATCAAATTTTGTCATAATTTTATGCTAATCATATTTTGTTGTAGTTTGTTGTAATATTATGCTTATCAAATTTTGTCATAACTTTATGTTAATCATATTTTATTGTAGTTTGTCATAATATTATGCTTATCAAAATTTGTTGTGATTTTTTGTTTAATATATTTTGCCATACTTTATTGTAATATTATGTTTATTAGCTTATAGAATACTAATTAGTCATATTTTATTGAAAATTGTCATAATAGTATATGCTTATTTAGTAATATTGTTTTTTACTAACTTTAAAATTGTAGTTTTTATCATTATTTAATGAGTGGTGTGCATAGTGAAATAATATATTAAACTTTTAAACGAGTTATCGTTGAAGATTCATGGATGTGAATGATGGAGGAGGCTCAACAATGGAGATTTAGGGTTTTGCAAAGTTTAGGGCCAATGGAGGAGTTAGTATAATATTGCATAGATCTAATAGAAGGGTTATCCAATAGTGTAAATAGATCAAGAAAAGATTAGGAAGAAAATCCAAGTGGTGTGGGGGGGACCTCCACAAGCTAGTTCGACATTTACTCAACAAACCTTGGAAATTTTGGGTTGAATGGAGATACTAGTAGGTAATAATGGCTCTATCACAAGGGTAAGCCTGGACATAAAGTCACCTCTCATTTTTGGTGTTGACCTGATGATTGGACAAAAGGATTTTAACATTCCCATATGCAAGTTTAATTGTTTAGGTTTTGTAAACGAGGTGAGTAATGGTTTGTGTTCTTCCATATAACTCCTAGGGAAATCCAATGTAGTTTAGATTAAGGGTGAGCTAAAGGTTGATGTGGAGTTTGAAGGTGATAAGAAGGAATGTTTTTCATTAGATGTTGAGACATTTGGATCTAGTGAGGAAAGGGTGAATTGGGGAGGAGATGATTGGGGAAGTCTATAGGCACAAAAGGGAAGGATGAAAAGACCATGTATAAAGCAATTGAAGGTTAAGATGACTCTGGTATTTAATGAGGACATTGTTATGGGGCAAGTGATAGGGTTTTCATGTAAAACACTAGTGGGTCAATTTTTGTTGAAATTACTAAGACAACTGAAAGGGGGGGGTGAATCAGTTGTTATTGTGCTTAAACAATTTTAAGTCTATTAATACATTCTTAATCTTTCTTCAAGTGATCATCAACATTATACAGCATATGGACACTATAAGTAATGAGCATCAGTCACACATAAGGTATACACAGAGACAGATTTTCACGAGGAAACCCATAAAGGGAGAAAACCTCTTCTTCTTCGAAATGATAGGCAGTCTTTTAAGTTTTGTACATCATCTATAAGTGAGCACCAACTCAATGTGAGGTTACTACCTCTGTTTTACAAGCTCCAACTTGTTTGAGAGCACCAACTCTCTGGTTTCTCTAGCACCCACTAGAAGGAAGCACCAACTCCCTTAATGTTCCAACACCAACTGGATGGAAGCACCAACTTCCAGTTACACAGGCTCCAACCTGTATAACAGAGAACACTTGTTCTCCCTTGCACCACCCTGCCACCCTGGTTTCTCTGGTTGTAACCAGATGGAAGCTACAATTTCTTGTGTTCAAGCTTCCACTTGAACCTTTGAGGACTGTTTCCCAACCACCCTGTAATATTAAATGAATAATTAAACAACCAACTACATAGATAAATCGATTCTTACCACTTCTTCTCTGTTCTGTAAATCTGGTCTTCTTCAAACTGTTCTGCAATTCTTCTCTTCCTTTGTCTGTTATGCAATTCTTCTCTGCTTCAACTTGTTCTGTCATTCTGCTCTGCTTCAAGTCTTTTCCTCATCTGTTACTCTTCTCTGAGTTTTATCTCACACTGCGCATATTTTCAGTCTCACACTGTACATCATGTAATTTTCTCTTTCTTACAGTTTAATTCATTTTTCCTCCAGAACAACCAACCATGCACAGTCTGTATCTTTTTATTTTATGCACCACACCCACAACAATTACACTTCGAATCTTCTGAGGCAAAAGAAAAACCGTCTAAGCAACTGAAACGCCAACCAATCAGCAATAATGAATCAGTTTTGCTAACTGATTTGTAACTGATGAATTAACTGTGAGAGAGAACAGTAGCCCTCCAATCATATTCACGTTTATCTGCACCATTGGATGAACTTTATTAATATTACCTTTAAATTGGGTTTCGTCATTTCGGCATTCTTGTGGCCAAGTGTCTCGACACTTCATGTTGCGATCTCCAAAACTCCGATACAGAGCTTTTCTACGCTAGCTCCTTCCTCTATATGACCATGGCCATGACCAAGTGCTTATGCATAAAGTGCTTTTCGCGAATTCGCATTTCGTGAATCTAGAGATGAGGCATCTCGACTCTCCAGGTTGCAATCCCTGAAACCCCGAAATGGAGCTTATCTGAACTGACTCCTTCCCTTCTCGTGACCACCGGTGATGACCATAGGCTGTGCGAAAAGGCGCTTCATATTTCGCAAGTTTATAAACTTCATCGAGTTTGATCGATGGTTGAGATCTCCATAGATCCGACGGTCCAGATCTTATCGCGATCTCGCATCTCGCGAGTTTCCACACCATGCTCCGTTGACTCCAAGTCATCGACTTGTCCTATGATTCGACGGTCCAGATCTGATCTTAATTCAATGGCTCAGATCTTATCGCGATTTCGCATATCGCGATTTTGACGTTCTTGTGGTTATGTTTCTTGCCTCTCCAAGTCGCGATTCGCGAAACTCCGAAAAGGAGTCAGATCAACGGTCCAGATCACATCTTGATCTGACAGCTGCGATTAAATTGCGATTTCACATATCGTGATTTCGGTGGTTATGTTTCTTGCCTCTCCAAGTCGCGATTCGCGAAACTCCGAAATGGCATGGGATCAATGGTCCACGATCTCGATGAATCTACGGTCCAGATCTCATCGTGAATTCGCATCTCGTGATTCCTTTGATGGAGGTTCTTGTCACTCCAAGTTGCGATAAGTGAAACTCTGAAATGGAGCTTAGATCAATGGTCCACAATCTCAATGAATCTATGGTCCAGATCTTATCCTAAATTCGCATCTCGCGATTCCTTCGATGGAGGTTCTTGTCACTCCAAGTCGCGATAGGTGAAACTCCGAAATGGAGCTTAGATCAATGGTCCACGTCTTTTGGTGTATTGACGATCAGGATCTTTTCGTGATTTCGCAAGTCTTCATTGTGTCTGCATCGGGATTTCGAGATTTCGCGAACTCGCTTCACCTTGCACTTTTAAAGATCGTGCAGATTCTCCTGGATCCTATGATGGTCGATCCTCGCGCTCGGATCTAACGCCCAAGATCTATCCTCCATATATGTGCGCTCTTCTTGTCCACATTGAGATCTGACAGTCATCGAAAATTCTGAATTGTTGATCCAACGATCACTGTTGCTCCTCCTCCCCCATTATCACTGCGCTGTTGATCATGCTGATATTTTCCATCGCTATTTTTGCCAACAATCCTCTGCACTATCTCTTCTGAGGTTATTCGAATCTTCTTTGCAGTGTCTTCTCATAATGCCCATCTATTACATACTTTCTGTACTCATGACATCTTCATTGCTGTACTTGCCATCAATGACAAACATTCGTTGTCTGTTAAATATTTGTCAACAATCTCCCCCTTTGGCATTGATGGCAACACAGGCACCCACATGCATTCAGACTCTCCTCCCGGACTCTTTTCTCCCCCTTTGACATCAATGTCAAAGAAGAAACATGCTCCCCCTGAGTTGTTGCAAAACATACTCCCCCTGTCAACTATGAGCATCTTGGAAATACACCATATATTCAATAAGTACTCCCCTTGACCAGGTGAACAGATTAGACACGAGAAATTATAACCCCTAACTTTTGACGAAGATATCCAAAAGGGGTTGCTGCTAATGGTTTTATAAATATATCTTCAATTTGTTCTGTAGAAGGTATATAATTCAGTTGAAAAATTCTGTTTGTAACTTGTTCTCTGAGAAAATGGTACTTTATTGGAAT
Source organism: Picea engelmannii (assembly GCA_009831015.1). Lineage (NCBI taxonomy): Eukaryota > Viridiplantae > Streptophyta > Pinopsida > Pinales > Pinaceae > Picea > Picea engelmannii. The sequence continues at coordinate 156,491 of ML783168.1, read as the reverse complement.
ATGCTTAGTCTTGGAATGAAGAACAGGATTCTTGGAGACACTAATGGCACTGGTGTTATCACAATGAATTGGAATGGGATCAGTGTAAGTTACCTTCAAATCTGCAAGAGTTTGTATCATCCATAAAATTTGTGTGCAGCAAGTAGCAGCAACAATGTATTTTGCCTCTATAGTTGATAATGAAATGGATCCTTGCTTTTTACTAAGCCATGCTACTAATGAGTCACCCAGAAAGAATGCTCCTCCACTGGTGCTTTTTCTCTCATCAACACAGTTTGCCCAATCTGCATCTGAATAAGCAGTTAACTGAAAATTCTGATTTCTGGGATACCACAGACCATAAGTCATTGTTCCCTTCAAGTATTTGAATATCCTTTTGACAGCTACCAAATGACTTTGTTTAGGAGCAGACTGATAACGACCTACCATTCCAACAGCTTGCATTATATCAGGACGAGATCTTGTGATGTACAGAAGACTGCCTATCATAGAGCGATATGACCTTTGATCAACATCAGGTGAGATATCATCTTTACTCAGCTTGCAACCAACCACCATAGGTGTACTAATAGGAGAAGAATCCTCCATCTGAAATTTCTTTAACATCTCTTTCAAATATTTTTCTTGAGAGATAAATATTCCTGCAGAACTTTGTTTTACTTGTAAGCCAAGAAAATATGATAGTTCTCCTATCATGGACATCTCAAACTCTGTTTGCATAGAGTTAGC
>ML783168.1:141932-153590 GCA_009831015.1 Picea engelmannii | reverse complement strand
TGATGGAATTCTCATGGAAAAGGTTAAGCAAGATTCATTGGAGAATTGGTGAAAGAATTGTGTGAAGGACCTAGCTTGAACAGGAGCTTGGAGACTTTAGCAAGTCTATCAAGAGGATTTGATCTTCTTCATACAAGGATTGAGCAAGTGTGTGTGTTGGAGCCAAGAGACATCGAAAGAAATCTTGCGACATCAAGGTGATCAGGTTGTATCTTCTACTTTCGATTAATATAATACAACGACATGTCCTTTTTCCCATAAAGTCATTCTCACTTTATTGTGTAATTCCTTGATCATACACATAAGTTGACACTTGAATATATTTTGCTATCTTCACTTTGGTTGGTTTGTGTTGTCCTGGTCTTGACCTCATGAGAGCACCGGAGCGAAGCAGGAGCAACAGAGACCCTAGGAAGCGATACAAAGGTATGTTACTTATTCCTTCCTACTAGCTAATTCAATGGTCATAACTTAGGGAAAGAGTCATGTCCTGTCCTATTTTGTTCTAGATCCAGGTGGATCTAGGGAGATCTGTTAGTGTCCGCACCTACCGATTAGTCCGATAACAAAATTGGTGACTCAACTGGGGATCGAACCCCACCAAGTTCACCTGAGGGCTCTCCTCAGCAGAGTGAAGTCCAATATGTTACCACGCCACAAGTGGAATGAACTGACTCTCTAGAACATTTCCGAATTACCAATACTCGAGAGGACTTTCGAATTCACCCCAATTCTGAGCGACCGTTTATGCGAATGAATTCTTCCAGAGACTTAGTTGTTACGTCTTCTAGATCACCGGTTGGACCCTTTCCAGGCATAGAAGGTCAAGATCCTTTTTGGTCTACGGGTGTTTCTCGACAAGACCTTTTTGGTCCAGGCTCACCTGTGATTTCCGAAATCACCCCACCTGTGATTTCCGAAATCTCTAGTCTAGAGACAGTACCGTTTACTACCGCCTATCACTTTCTTGGTATAGACGCCCCAAGATCTGACCACATCTTGACCGTCCCTATCGAAATGGCCCATCACACAGATACTACGAGTGTTCACACCGGGTTTACCGCGGTTAGTCTCGCTCCCATCATCACACCACGAACACCCAACGTCACCCCAACACTACCACCTGGATACCGTGCATTGAATGCTTCCATTCCCACTCCTACGCAAACCCCATCCGGCTCTCCTGGTGGTCCTTCTTCTTTTGGGCACTCTCTTCCTGGTTTTATTCCGACACTCCCTCAATTTCCTTTTGGAGGACCTTCCTCATCTTCTACTAGCAGTCTTAATCCTAGTGGCACTATTCTGTCATTCACACCAAATTACCACATTCTCGTCGGTGGAAAATTTCACCAAGGTGGCATGACTCAACCCCCTCTCAGCGGGAAAATTCCTATTGGAACGCAAATCCCAATTGGAACACTACCCCCAATTGGAACACCACCTTCGATAGGAGGACCAACCCCACCTTATGGACCAAACATACCTCCATCCTTGGCCCAGTATTGGAATCATCTGATACAACATCCTCCTCAATCGACTGGGGGCAGCAGTTTCCAGCTGCGTCCGTAATACCCCCTAGTATGGGCCAACCATATCTAGGTTCGTTCAATACTATTTGGGGCTCGACTGCTCAAACTCACGTCCCTGTTCTAGGTTACAATCCCATGAGCTACTATCCTCTTCAACCACCACCGAATCTGCCTGGGTCTTCACATTATATGCAGACTGCTTATGGTCCTACTGGTTTGCCGATGGGGCTTCCTCCCCAAAGCCACCAGTACCCACAGGTGAATCGACAGTTACCCTTTTTGGCCACTTTGGATCTTCTGGATTTGTCAAGGATTTTAAATGATCCAATTTGTCACTCTCCCCAATGGCCTGCTATACCTGCCAAGCTACCATCGGACATCCCTAAATTCAATGGCAAGGCGGGAGAGGACCCGAACAATCACGTCATGACTTTTCACCTCTGGATTTTATCCAACTCATTGATGGATGAATCTATTCTTTTATGTCTTTTTCAACGAACCCTAACAAGTTTTGCTGCGAAGTGGTATATAGAATTACCACAAGGTTTCTTCGCTGACTTCAACACCCTAGCTATGGCTTTCCTCACACACTACCAGTTACCGATTCGTTATGAAACGGGGACTGATATTTTGAGTTCTTTCAAACAAAACAAAGCCACTCATATATCTGATCACATTCATGAATGGTGATGGAGACGACGTCTCATTAAACTCGAACTCCCTGATCAGTTGCTGGCAGAATGGTTCACCAAATCATTTGTGAATGACATCGTTCAAGACATCACCATGGGTGGAGTAGTCATGGAAGAGTAGGCCATAAGTCATGCTCAATACCTTAACCTCGTTTACTCACAAACGGGTACCCTTTACGACTTACTACCTGACTTACCTCGTCCTTCCACTTCCGTCGCTTCAACTACTCCAGCTGCTTCACATGCAGCTGATGGTGTGATTGGCACTTTCCAGGCCCAACCACATTCTGCCTCAAGCGCAAACCACGAGCCTGCTTCTTCTAATGTTCAAAATGCTTCGTCTCCTACCCCTCCCACCGGCAAGACTTCTGAGGTAAATGCAGTTCAATCTACCCGAGCCGGTAAAAACAAATCCAAAAAGGGAAGGGGTAAGAATAAGGAGGACAAAAATACTTCTCAAGCAGAGAGAACCAAAACTACCTCTGTTAACGATCGGGATAAGCGCAAACCTCGATACCCTTGTCTTATCTATGGTGATGATCACTACACGAAGGATTGTCCACGACGCGCCAAAGTCACTAAGTTCCTATAAGGAGCTCCAAAACCACCTGCTCCGACCGTTTTGTCCCAACCCTTCCCGTCTCAACAACAGGCTCAATTGGTCATTCATGACCAATCCTCATCTTCTACTACATCTTATGTACTGATGTGTACTGTCGATTCAAAGAAAAACGACATTGCACTCACCACTCGAGCCAAAGATTATTCTCCCTCTAAAGAGAAGGTTGATGATCTACCTCCTTCCTCGGTACAACCCTCTCCCGCGACTCCACCTACCAACGGTCCTCTTCATCTCAAACGACCGAGCCTCGACACAGTTCTTCGACCCCCCCCCAAATGGTGTTGTTTGGAAATCGGCTTTCAATCCTCATGCTCATGCTGCCCAGAACTACAACATTGTTGAAGATATAGCCCAAGCACCTTCTGTGATGTCAGCCCTCGAAGTCCTTCAAAGTTGTCCCACACAATGGAAGGCACTGTTGAAAGCTATCAGTGGAATCGACCCGACGGATACAAATTTAATAATTTTTTACTTGGAAGATCACATTCCAAGGTTACCCCCTCAACTCGCATTCCAGATCCAAGTGATTGTCTTTGACAAAAACATTTGTCGAATCGTTATTGACGAGGGTGCCTCGATGTGTGTCATGTCTCTTACTTGCTGGAAAGCCATTGGCTCTCCACCTTTGAATGAATCCCAAAACACTCTAAAAGCTTTCAATGGCTCCGGTTTTAAGCCCTACAGTGTCCTTCCTTTGTTGCCCATCATGTTAGAAGGCAAAACAGTCCAATTCGAAGTGGAAGTCTTTGACGCTCCTCTTGATTACAATCTTCTACTTGGTCGCAACTGGATCGATTCCATGCGCGCAGTTGTGTCGACCCTTTTTCGAGTGGTACGTTTCCCACATCAAGGGAAGGTAGTCACTGTCGACCAATTAGCCTTCTTTAACTCTGCCACCCATATTGGCAACGTACTGTTCATTGCTAAAACCCCACCGGGCTATGAGAACATCGATGTAGGCCTTCTCGAAGACTCTTCGTTAATGGGTACTTTCCCCATTCCACCGCCCGATGTTCCACGCTCATCCGTTGCTTCAATCAACATGATCTCCACCTTGATTCACGAACTTCCTGCGTCTCACGACCCCTGGATAGTACCTGACCCTGGAGATTATCTTCGTTACGACGACGAAATGCCGTTAAGTCCGATTGAATCCGCCTATCAGGCCATTCAATCGATAACCCCTTCTACCCCCTCTCTTAGTGAGTTTATCTCCAGATCCTTTCCGTGTCATTTTTCCCACTGACGAGATGATCATGTCTGTCATGGAGGACACCCCTTGGGACGATGGACATCATCATTCCATCCTCTTTCTGGAGCAACATACCATTGAGAACTACCAACGGATATCGACACCGTCGACCGTTGTCATCATCTCAACCGTTCCCGGGTCCACACACGATGTGTTTTCCAAAGAGAACTTAAGCAATATCTCGCCCACTATTCCCCTCGACATCTCCATCGAACCTAGGATTGTCGAAAATGTCCATATCAGAGCTTCGTGTTCTTCTGACGAAGTCGTCACCTACACGTACTGTTTCAAAGAGTTTCATGACATCTTCACCTGGAGCTACGAAGAAATGCCAGGGATCGACCCCGACATTGTGATACATGAGATCAAGACATACCCCGACTCTAAACCCGTCCGGCAACGCCTTCGTCCAGTTCACCCACGTAAAGCGGCTGCTATCAAGCTCGAAGTTGAGAAACTTCTCAAAGCTAGCTTTATTTACCCGGTGACTCTCACTGACTGGGTTTCCAATCTTGTCTCGATCGATAAAAAACAAGGCACAATTCATGTATGCATTGATTATAGGGATATCAACAAAGCTTGTCCCAAAGACAACTTTCCTACCCCCTTCGTCGATTAGATTGTCGACGATTGCGGCGGAAGTGAAATATTCTCTCTCATGGATGGTTTCTCTGGGTATAATCAAATGAACATTGTTCCCGAGGATCAACATAAGACTACTTTTATTTGTCCTTGGGGTACTTTTGCCTATCGAAAACTCCCTTTCGGTCTCAAGAACGCTAGAGCCACTTTTCAACGTGCTATGTCTTATGCTTTCCATGATATCAAGCACATCATTCAACCATATTTGGATGATTTACCCGCTCACTCAATGCACCGAGTCGATCACCCAACCCACCTCCGAGCCATTTTCGTCCGCTGTCAGTTCTACCGTATACGTTTGAATCCTCATAAGTGCGTTTTTTGCGTGAAATCCAACCGCCTTCTAGGTTTTATCATTTCATGTCAAGGGATCCGGGTGGATCCTTTAAAGGTTGAGGCAATCCTTAATCTCCCTCCTCCTTCTACACTTCGCCAGTTACAAAGTTTGCAGGGGAAAGCAAACTTTCTTCATCGTTTTATTCCAAATTACGTCGAGATAACTCGTGGATTTACGCGGTTACTAAAAAAGGGGTTTGAGTTCGTATGGGATACCATCACCAACAATGCTTTCGAAGCTTTGAAATTGTACCTAACGCGTGCTCCGCTTCTCTTTCCCCCCGATTACAGTCGCGATTATTTCCTCTACCTTGCTGCCTTGGATTACACCATTGGTATGGTTCTCGTCCAAGAGGATGATGTTAACGACGAACATGTTATCTACTACGTGAGTCACATTTTAACACCTACTGAAATCAAGTATTTACATGTCGAAAAACTAGCCTTGGCTGCCGTCCAAGCCATCCAATGCTTCCGGCACTATATCCTCTCGCGCAAGACTACAATGATTTCTAACTGCAACCCTATGCAACACATTCTCACACGTCAATTGCTAGGGGGAAAATACTCTAAATGGATTGTGATACTCCAGGAGTTTGACTTGGAATTCGAACGCACCAAGTCTAAGAAGTCCTTAGTGTTTGCTGAGTTGATATGCGACTTTCCCTATTCTGAAACGGAAAATGTAGCAGCTGATTCATTACCTGATGAATCCCTTTTCCTCATCAGCACTGATGATCTTTGGTATGGCGATATCATTATATATCTCCAAACCAAACTTTTTGGCCAACTTTGTCTAGTACTAACCGACGTCGAATACGATACCAAGCTCTTCAATATATTATCCTCGGGGATACTCTTTATCGTCGCGAGATTGACTCTGTTTTTCAACGCTGCCTCACATTCGATGAGGCTGGGAGAGCTCTGAATGACTACCATTCTGGAGCCTGTGGTGGTCATATGTCTCGGTATGCTACTGCCTAGAATATCTTACGCGCAGGGTATTTTTGGCCTTCTTTATTTAACGACTGCATAATCGCCGTTCAAAAATGCCATGCTTGCCAGACCTATAATAACAAGATATAGTCACATCCCGCTCCTCTTCACCTATGGTCTCCATTGGTCCCTTTGCGAAATGGGGCATCAATTTCATGACATGTCACCCCCACTCGACCGGGGGGCATGGATACATCATTGTAGCCATAGATTACTTTACAAAATGAGCCGAGGAGATGCTGACATTTGACAACACTGGAAAGACTGCAGCGTTATTCATTTTTAATCACATCATAGCTCATTTTGGTGTTCCCCAGGCTATCGCCATTGATCACAGTAGCCACTTTAGAAACTTCATGATGTCTGAACTTACTGAAAATTTGGGTCTTCGCCATGAAAACTCAATGCCCTATTACCCACAAGCCAATGGCCAAGTCGAAGCAATTAACAAAGTTCTCATAACTATGCTCCGACGAATGATAGGGATTTACAAAACAAGTTGGCACACAATGTTGTTTTCGGCATTGTGGGCTTACCGGACATCCGTCAAGTCCGCTACTGGGTTTACACCTTTCCAGTTAGTCTATGGTTTGGAAGCCATTCTCTCGATTGAATGTGAGATACCCTCTTTAAAACTAGTTGTTGAACTCCTACCAAACATTTCTGCTGAGGAAGAACGTCTATTGTATCTTATGCGATTAGATGGAACTCGACGCGATGCCACCCTAGTCATAGAAGCTCAGAAAAAACGTGTCAAGGCCCAATACGACAAACATGTCAAGCCTCATGTTTTATTCGAAAGAGATCTCATTCTCCTCTATGAACAAGATCGAGATATGTTAGGAGATGGAAAATTCAAAGCTATGTGGCGAGGTCCTTATATCGTTCAATGAGTTTTGGAAAAAGGGGCTTATGAGTTAGTAGATTATGATGGTATCCCTTTGAGTGAACCCAGGAATGGGTTGTACTTGAAGAAGTACTATGCATAAAATCACCTGTGCACGAGTACTTGTATTTTTATTGTATCATACTTCTTGTGTGTTACTATAGCTTGCTTTTGTCATTATCTGGTCTCTGCCCTTATGTGACGTTGTGTTTGATTTCCATATGTCGGAGTCTTTGCTACCCTACATTGGCTTCGCTGATGGTGCTAGTCGTAGTACTCAAAACCTTGCTTCCGCTGCATGGGCAATTTACGCCCCTACAAATGAACTTGTCTCCTTATGAGGTGTGTGTCTCGGCCATGCGACCAACAATATTGCAGGGTATAGCACCGTTACTGAATTATTGGTTGATGCTATCTCGCTTGGAATCCGTCATTTGGTTATGTGACTTGATTCCCAGCTTGTAGTACTACAATTAAGTAATGTCTATACTATTCAAAGTCCTACTTTGTTACGGGTGTATTTGCGAATTCGCCTCTTGGAACATTATTTTGATTATATTGAATATCAACATATTCCTAGATGTCTAAATACATTAACTGATGCATTGGCTAACTATGTATTAGATAGACATTTGGATCATTTATAAATCAATCACATAAATTTTCACACAACACAAGATAAACCGGTAGAAGCCGTCTGTATATATAACGATCAAAAGAGTTTTACAAAAAAGTTTTGTCCGAAGACCAAAATGTCAAAATCTGAAGCTCATAGCTTCTACAAAATGACGTTATGGATGAAATTCACGGTAACACACAACTGCCCAGGCAACCCTACGGAGCAGTCAGTCAATGGACTCTGACACTCCTACTGTATGATGATGATAGCATCGTGGAACCTCTCCAAGAGGCATGTCTGGAATATCTGATGTCAAACCCTCTAGGTTTTGTTCCATTGATTGATAATCCTCGGCGTCCCATTGTGGCACTGGTGCTACCTCTCCTCGCTGCTGAATAGGAGAAGTACCAGGAGGTCGGTAAGGTCCCACATCTGTGTCATAAAAAATGAATTTTGTATTTAGTCTTTGGACGAACATATAAAAAAAATTTGCATATGATAAAATTCACAAAAACATTTTAAAAAGAAAAAATTTGTGTACTTCTTACCAAGTTCCCCCCATTGAGCACCCTCGAGCAGGACTTAGTCCGGATCTCCTTGGAAATCCAACCCGGCATAAGCATAATCGTTGACCATCAACATCTGTGGTCGCAACTAGTCGAAGAAGGTATCATCATACTTGATAATTGGTCCCGCTACGTGCCGGGCCATGAGCTGACAACATCTCAACATTCTTAGATCTGTGGGAGCCGACAAATTCCACTCAACCTGTAGCCTCAGTAAAGGAACCCTCTCGAGAAAGAAGGACACTAACAAAGACGCGTACCTGAATTGCTTCAGGTTGCCTCGTCTGCATTTGGTCAACTACTTTTTCATGCTACGAAGCACAACATCTGCCCAGTTAAATACCCGAGGTTCAGTACACTCTATGGCATATTGAAAGTAACTTTGGAGCACAATGTGAGGAGCGGAGCTCCCAACCATACGTGCAATGGTGAACAAAATAGTGCGGAGGGTCAAATCCCACACTCCCTAAATAGCTACTTTCCCTTTCTTCCCCTCTGCCTCAGGAACACAGTGTAAGCAACAGTACTCACTCATGGGCAGCCCACCACCTCTGCTACCATTCAGGCTCATGTGGTACCCATGCTGTGGCAGTCCTGTCAAGAAGTAAATGTCCTCAATGTCTAAGGACAATGTGTGAACCCCTACATGGAATACTTGCTGATCGGGATCCCACATATGCATAAGGTACTCTAATAACCTGATTTGGGCCCTCATGCCCGGGATACGAAAGTACTTCAGAAGACCACAGTTTCTCAAAGTGACAATGGTGGGCGGATGATTTTCGGCAATGACATTATCTTCTTCGTTCTCCCTTTCGCGCCATTCCAGAACCATTGTGATGGCCAAATACCTGCATAAGAAGCACAAAAAGAAGATTAATAACTCTATTCAACATTTGGTATCTTTTCATTGGGCAATTTAAAAAAAAAACTTTTTCACTTTGCGGTTCTCGCAAGTGCCCTTTAGGCACAATGCGAGGTTCTCGCAAGCTACTATGGGCTCACCTGCGAGAATGACCCATTCTCGCAAGTCCTGTGTAGCTCACCTGCGAGAATGGCTGAGCACCATAACAAACCCCAAAACAAACTCAAAATGATAATTTTTGCCAATGAAAATGAAAAATTAAACCATGAAAAAGTAGAGGACAAAGTGCCTACCTCACTGCTGCTAACGGTTCATCGAATGGATGCTTGTAACTCCCGCAATCTGACGCTGAATTTCGAGGGTAAAAGAGGGGTTTTTGAGCTCAAATAGTGGTAAAGTGAAAATGATATGGTAAAAAGAGTTTTACTTCTTTATATTAACTTTTACCATGTCATTGAATTTTTATAATTATTTATTTATTAAAACCTAATGCCTAATGCCCTTTTGAGTGTAAATTTTGTAGGCGTAACAACTTCGATGTTCATATATAGGGATGCAAACATATTTTTTTCTTCATTGCATGTTTTGTTTGTTTTTTATGGTTTTTGTATAAAACCTCGAGCTTGGTCTTTGTCCGTTCTCATGCTCGAAAATACATGAGAACACGATCGAGCATACTTTTATCACTTTTTTGGGCACAACAAGGTTATACGAAAAAGGACCCCCCCTGGAGTCTTCTTTAAGCTCTTTTTAGACTCTCTAAATATGAAAAGATAGCCAAGCGACCTTGCTATTTTCACGCTCGATAAAGTATTTGAAGAAAGCATCTGGTGATCAATAATTTATCTCTTTTTCAGTCTCATCAGACTATTTTACAAAAAAGGAACTGAGAGAGTTCTCTTTTAAGTGTTTTTCCAGACTCTATAATCATGAAAAACCTTCGAGTTTTCTATCTTTGGACTCGTTAAACAAACATCGACAGACCCGTCATGGGACTGAACCACTCCTTCCTAGGGTTCGTTAAACATACTCTGAAGGACTTATCCGAAGGATAAGCTTATATTAACAAGCATGTGTTATCCTCCTCAAGCTTGTGTAAAAATAAAGAGGTACTCACCAGAAATGGTGGAGATAAAATTTGGGAAAGGGATATGTTATCATTTTCATATTAATTGGTAGTAAGTGTCGCTCTTGAATATGACACCCCCTATTCATTATTTGAAGCCGGTTTGGGAAATCCATTTGTCTCTCATTCGATTTGCTACAAGGTCATACCCTGTATCGTCTCTGAGTCAATGTTGTCAAATCCTTGGTCGTGTCATTCATATGTTCAAGAGAAGTTCATCTGAAACCTCTATTGAGTCGGCCATCTGCAGTTGTCCATTTTCTCTGTGTCGGTCTTCCTTGTGTCCAGTCCAACTTACATCATACTCTGTTTCACCTTAAAAATCTGTTACTCATTTCATGTCATTGATGGGGGATACATCAAGGCCCTCCTGTGACGAGTTTTTTTCCGTCAACTTCAGCTCATTATCCAGAAACAAGACTTAGAAATTCTTTGGTACCTTGGAACTTGCATGCCTCAATGGCAGGTTTCCTCGCTTTCGACAGTGGGTTTACATCATTGACCCCTGATCGAAAGATTCCATCGAATGTTTGACTTCAACTCATTCATTCACATTCGATGGATTGTACTAGAGTACCTTGGGATTCATTGACATTAATGGTGATTTTCCTCGCACTTGTTAACGGTTTCATCAATGGCCGGTAATCAAGTGGTTTCTACCATGTTCGACTTCAACACATGTAATCACATGGTTAGATTCGTACTTTTGGGTGACAAGATTGAAGACCCTAGATATCATCTCTTTGTTCAGGTTACGATGGAATATGTATAATTTGTGACACATAGATCCACTTTGTATGTCTCGTGGCTATGTCATCTTAATTTGAATTTTCTCGCATAGATCCACAGTGTATTCCTGGTGGCTATGCTATATTTTGACGGCATGGATCCACAGTGTATGATTGGTGGCCATGACCTATGTCTATAATGTCATACATCCATGATCTGAGTATGGGAATGCCTACCTCAGAATTAATATATATGATATTATGTAGATGCTTGGTTGTTCACAGGTTTTCGATTAGGTGCGCTCCTGGTTTCCGATACACACATGCAGCTTACAAAGTCTTTCGGCTGTCACTGATTCCGGCCTCATACTTTGGGGGGCATTCTGTTACCCATGATTTTGGTCAATCTCGATGGTGTATTGATGATGGTGTACTCAGGCTCCTCATAAGAACTTTCTCCTGAGAAAAGTGACATTCATCTCTTCCCAGAAAACATACTTTTGAAGAGAGTTCGCAGGTTGCTAATATACTAGGGTGCGAGAATGACCCATTCTTGCAGGCTGCCTTAAGCTAGGGTGTGAACTTCTCGCACTGTGCTACATAGCTAGGGTGTGAACTTGTTCTAAAGCTTGGAAAAAGATGAAGTCTCGATGGTCCTAGAAGGGAATCTTCTAGAAGAATGGGTTGGCATTCGAATGGTTATCCTTTTACTGGTTTCCCTGATATTGTGGGATCATTCTTATCCAAGTAACCATCTCATTCTCTCCTATATATTGATGGAATTCTCATGGAAAAGGTT
>ML783168.1:96072-139394 GCA_009831015.1 Picea engelmannii | reverse complement strand
CAATCTATATGTTTGAAGTTTGGCATCTTTTACTTTCTCATTTCCTTCATAACTGCTAATAAGTTTATCCCACATTGCTTTGGCAGTTTCAAGATGCATCACCTTTACAAACTCAGCTTCAGCAAGTCCATTCAAGATAGCATCCATTCCCTTAGCATTAAAAATAAACTCTAACTTATCGTCCTTGGAGGCTATCACACCAGGCTTTGTATATCCAGTCTCTACTACATCCAAAACATTAGCACCCAAGGCCATTAAGTATGTTCTCATTCTAATCTTCCATAAGGCAAAATTTGTTCCATCAAATAGAGGGGTCTTAGAGGCTGAAGTCCCTTCATGACTTGTCATGTTTAAGCTTACAGATCTACCTTTGCATAAAAGGAACCTGCTTTGATACCAATTGTTGAAATTACTAAGACAACTGAGAGGGGGGGGTGAATCAATTGTTATTGTGCTTAAACAATTTTAATTCTATTAGTACATTCTTAATCTTTCTTCAAGTGATCATCAACATTATAGAGCATATGGACAATAAAAGTAATGAGCATCAGTCACACATAAGGTATACACAAAGACAAATTTTCACGAGGAAACCCATAAAGGGAGAAAACCNGAGCACCAACTCTCTGGTTTCTCTAGCACCCACTAGAAGGAAGCACCAACTCCCTTAATGTTCCAGCACCAACTAAATGGAAGCACCAACTTCTAGTTACACAGGCTCCAACCTATATAACAGAGAACACTTGTTCTCCCTTGCACCACCCTGCCACCCTGGTTTCTCTGGCTGTAACCAGATGGAAGCTACAATTTCCTATGTTCAAGCTTCCACTTGAACCTCTGAGGACTATTTCTCAACCACCCTGTAATATTAAATGAATAATTAAACAACCAACTACACAGATAAATTGATTCTTACCACTTCTTCTCTATTCTGTAAATTTGGTCTTCTTCTAACTGTTCTGTAATTCTTCTCTTCCTTTGTCTATTCTGCAATTCTGCTCTGCTTCAACTTGTTCTGTCATTTTGCTCTTCTTCAAGTCTTTTCCTCATCTGTTACTCTTCTCTGAGTTTTATCTCACACTGCGCATATTTTCAATCTCACACTGTGCATCATGTAATTTTCCCTTTCTTACAGTTTAATTCATTTTTCCTCCAGAACAACCAACCACACACAATCTGTATCTTTTTCTTTTATGCACCACACCCACAGCAGTTACACTTCGAATCTTCTGAGGCAAAAGAAAAACCATCTAAGCAACTGAAATGCCAACCGATCAACAATAATGAATCATTTTTGCTAACTGATTTGTAATTGATGAATTAACTGTGAGAGAGAACAGTGGCCCTCCGATCATATTCACGTTTATCTGCACCGTTGGATGAACTTTATTAATCTTTCCTTTAAATCAGGTTTCGGCATTTCCGCATTCCTGTGGCCAAGTGTCTCGACACTTCATGTCGCGATCTCTGAAACTCTGATACAGAGCTTTTCTGTGCTAACTCCTTCCTCTTTATGACCATGGCCATGACCAAGCACTTATGCATAAAGTGCTTTTCGTGAATTCGCATTTCATGAATCTAGAGATGAGGCATCTCGACTCTCCAAGTTGCAATCCCTGAAACCCCGAAATGGAGCTTATCTGAACTGACTCCTTCCCTTCTCATGACCACCAACGATGACCATAGGCTGTGCCAAAAGGTGCTTCATATTTCACGAGTTTATAAACTTCATCGAGTCTGATTGACGGTTGAGATCTTCATAGATCCGATAGTCTAGATCTTATCACGATCTCACATCTCGTGAGTTTCCACACCATGCTCCATTGACTCCAAGTCAGTGACTTGTCCTATGATTCGACGGTCCATATCTGATCTTAATTCAATGGCTCAGATCTTATCGTGATTTCGCATATCGCAATTTCGACGTTCTTGTGGTTATGTTTCTTGCCTCTCCAAGTCGCGATTCGCGAAACTTCGAAAAGGAGTTGGATCAACGATCCAGATCACATCTTGATCTGACGGCTGCGATTAAATGGTGATTTCGCATATCGCGATTTCGGTGGTTATGTTTCTTGCCTCTCCAAGTCGTGATTCGCGAAACTTTGAAATGGTGTGGGATCAACGGTCCATGATCTCGATGAATCTACGGTCCAGATCTCATCGTGAATTCTCATCTCACGATTCCTTCGATGGAGGTTCTTGTCACTCCAAGTTGCGATAGGCGAAACTCCAAAATGGAGCTTAGATCAATGGTCCACGATCTCGATGAATCTACGGTCCAAATCTTATCATGAATTCGCATCTCGTGATTCCTTCGATGGAGGTTCTTGTCACTCCAAGTCGCGATAGGAAAAAATCCGAAATGGAGCTTAGATCAACGGTCCACATCTTTTGGTGTATTGACGGTCAAGATCTTTTCATGATTTCGCAAGTCTTCATTGTGTCTGCATCGGGATTTCAAGATTTCGCGAACTCACTTCACCTTGCACTTTTAAAGATCGTGTAGATTCTCCTGGATCCTACAATGGTCAATCCTCGTGCTTGGATCTAATGCCTGATATCTAACCTCCATATCTATGCGTTCTTCTTGTCCACATTGAGATCTGACAGTCATCGGGAATTCTGAATTGTTGATCCAACGATCACTGTTGTTACTCCTCCCCCATTATCACTGCGTTGTTGATCATGCTGATCTTTGCCATCGCTATTCTTGCCAACAATCATTTGCACTATCTCTTCTGAGCTTATTCGAATCTTCTCTGCAATGTCTTCTCATAATGCCCATCTATTACATACTTTCTGTACTCATGCCATCTTCATTGTTGTACTTGCCATTAATGACAAGCATTCGTTGTCTATTAAATATTTGTCAACAATTTTATGGGAGATACTTAACCAAGAAGACCCTTGATCTATGGATCAATAGGACCTGGACTTAGTTTTTAGGCTAATCTATAGGATTTCACATGTTAGTTAGAGGGTGGTTGTCATTCTACTTCAAATATGTAGAGGATATATGTGAAATAGTATTGGGGCTCAACCCCTTTGTTTTTGAAGAGATGAAGTCCCTCTTTTTACCCTTGAATAGAAAGGATAATAAGACATCTTGTCTGGGTAAAAATTCCCAATCTAGCTCTTGAGTTGTAGGTTCATATGCATTCAAGGTGATAGGTGATTCCCTTGGCACCTTTATAAACATGGATGTTTAGTTAAAACTACAAAATCTTGGTCGATAGCCCAAGTATTGGTGGAATTGGAGGTGTTGTCAAAGGATATTGAAATAATGGTAGGGAACAAAATTTATGTTCAACCTTTGGAATACGTTAGGTTTTCATTTTGATGCTCTAGATGTCATTCCTAGGGAATTTAATCTCTATTTTTCCAATGATTTTTCATGGGAAAATGTGGAGCAGGGAAAGAAGGGAAGGTGAGGATATGGAAGTGGTTAAAGAGACACTAGCCCTAGCCATAGTAGAAGGAGTTGAGAAAACAACCATTCGACAAGTATACAAGGCAAAGAAAAAGGATTAGAATGTTGCTTAGTCTACTAGGGAAGGGATAGTAGTTGGGAGCTCTAATACAGAATTGTGTGAAGGGAAAATAATGTGATTATGAAAGACCTATTTAAGGGGTCAAAGAGATTGGAAGTGAAATATATATAGGTTTCCTTGGAGTTGGGTAAGTCTTTTCTTTCTCCTAAAACTGTTGATTTGGAATTAGACTCTATAATTTTGAAGAAGAAGAATGATCGAGTCTAGTATGGCCTAAGGAATTTCCTTTAAAAAAGTATAGTAAAGGGGTTGTATGTAGGAAGGATATGAGAAATCTTATTGATGCCCATATATATAGATAAATTTATGGAAAAACTGTGTATAGGGTTTTGAAACGTCCAACGTTTCGAGTGGACACTCCACCCATAGTCAGGGACAACTGAAGATATTATGTTGGAAAAGAGTGTCGAGGTATGGTTTATAAATTGGAGGAAATGAAAGTTACCGTTGGAGAATGGTAGGTGAAACAAAAACCAAAGTTCAAATTAGTCATTGAGATAGAAGATTAAATTTTGTTGGTGAGAGAAATATATTAAAAGATTAGGGAGTTTGTTAAAAAATATAAAGAAAGTAGTTAGAATATTAAATTTAGTTGGTGAGAGAAATATATTAAAATAATAGGGAGATTGTTAAAAAACAATGAAAGTAGTTGAGAGGGTAAATTAAAATAAAACAACACGTGATGATGGGTGAAACCAATAATGATAAAAAAGAGAAAGAAATGAGTTGTTGAGAAACTATTAATAGAATAGAAGAATTAATAAATAATAAAGGAGAGAGTGATTGGAGATGAATTAAACCAGTGTTCGATAGATGAAAATAATTATGAAAAACAAAAGGAAGAAAATATAGGAAATCAAAGTTAAAATGAAAGATTTCTAGGTTCAATAATGAAAAAGTAGAAAGGGGGATAATGAAAAATCAAGAAAGACTTCAATGGAGAAAAGAGAGCACAAAGGATAAGGTGGGTTTCACGGAAAGAAAGAAAACAAAAGAAAAATTAACAGATGAAATAGAGCAAGAAGAACGGGAGATAGGAGAGGGGAAGAGGGAGGCGAGAAAATTTGATTAGGGATAAAGATGATGAATAATGGGTTTCCAAGAGTGGTTGAGATTATAGATATCTTCCCGGTTGAAGTTATTAGGGTGCATTTAAATTTCAAGAGCTTCTCAAATGAGGCAGGTTGAGTAAAATGGGGTTGAGGCTAGAATTTTGGTCTAGTCAAAGCATATAGGGTGTTTAGATTTAGAGAAGTGTTCGGGAGCCTACATGTCTATATTTTTTTGGGAGTAGACAGGCCATTGGCAAGTGGATTGGCCACTCCTCAATCCCAAGGAAATGATTCTCTTAGGGCTCTAGGAACAGTTACCCCTTGATATGTAGAGGTAACTAGAGGATATGTTCTCACTTATAGACAACCATTATACAAATTAGATCTATGTCTCTCCACTTACATATGGATAGAGATGCTTCCTACATTGTCTCAACTCACTCACATTTGATGAGTATGATGCTCACTATTCATGAGGTACATTATTTCATTGCTTCATATTAGGTGTTAATATCTCATGTGCTTGTCATGAAAGTGGTGATCATTGGTTGAGTTGGATAATGGATCATGATGCTCTAAATTTGTGCCTTTTTCTTTGTTTCACCTTCGTGGATCATCATCATTCTTTAGATAAGTGTTGTCTCTCTTGGGTTGAGTCATACTACTAGGGGGATTTGAGAGGTCTAACATGTCCATATCCAATCCATACTTAACACTTTCCATTCTTCTCAATTATCATTGTACCACTCATGTGTTGGTTTTCATATGTCACACAAAAATTTTCATGCTTCATGGTCCCATGAGAAGAGCCTCACCCTATAAGAGCTATAAGATCGAGGTGAAGAGAAAATAAAAAAAAGAAGAAGGGGTAGTAAGACACAATGCCAAGGAAAGGGTAACTCAATGCATAAGTGCTCCCTCATATTTCAAAGGAAATCATGTGGATGAATATATTAAACAACCTCAGATGACTATGCAATGCAACTCATGAAGTTACCCGCCAAACCATACCACTTATCACTACACATGCTCCTTGATCGGTTTTCCTAGGAACTACTTCTCCTCTTAAGTGTTGACACATATAATAGAGATTAATGATGCCCCCATCATACCTAAACTTGGAAAATTGTATGAATTCTATGAGTTATTGTGAAGTTAGAATATCATGATGTTTCTCTACTTAATGGCGTCTACATTTGACATGACTCACCTTTTTATGTTGCATTGGATTTGTGTACATGCCTTGATATTGCTGACTACTTTGGGTCCTTTGAGCCTTGCTTTGGGTGTGGTACCTTGCATAGATCATTGAGATGACTAGGAAGGAGCCTTGTTCCTTTGGAGGAGGTTGAGGATGTCACTTGCTTTCTTGATGGAGGTCGTCCCACCTTATGAGGAGGTCATTGAGGATTTTTTGAGGAGATGTGGCACCTTTTGAGTGAACCATTTCACCCTTTGGAGGCAACATTTCACCTTGGAGAAATTTTCATTCCTTCTTACACCAATTTTGAGTGAGTCATCCACTTTGGGAGCGCACACATGCCACATGTGGGAGATATTCATGCTTATTAGGAGGACAACTTGGCCTTTGAGGAGGTTTTACTTCATTTGGGGAGCATCTTTGAGGCCTTTTGACTCATCCACTCATGTATCATGGATATGTTATTTATTTTTTACCATGTCTCTAGGGTTTGTAAAGAGATAATGGTATTTTATATTCTTTTAGGCTAAAACCTAGGAGAATATTATTTTTATAATGAGAGGGTTGCTATATCTCCTCATATAAATAGAAAAGCGCCTCTCATTTTTAACTCATTGATAGAACTTGTGGAGAGCACTATTGTCTACTATTACTTCTATATTTTTGCTATGGATGGATGACTACAGAACCTTCTTCGAGGATGATGTTTTATATATGATTTACAATTTCATGGATATTATTGGATCAAGGGTTTTGTGGATGAATCAATTTCTTGAGTAAGTGAACTCTCTTAACCTTTATGGATTTTGTTTATGAATGGTTGTAAGTGTAGTGTTTCTTCTTTAGTGTTGGTGGTGCACTCTCGTTCTATTTTCTTGAACAAGTCCCTTCTTCAAATATTTTGGAAGAATACTAGTGGAGTATATTCCCCTTGAATTATCTCGAAGCTTGTAAGGAACTAGGTGGATTTTCTAGGGTTTGTAGTGGACAACCCTAACTATCACCCTAGTTTCACTTACACTTTCTCAAGAGAGGCATTGGTTGACCCCATACTCCCCCCAAAAAAATTAGTAGGCTCTAGTTATTTCTCATATAGCCAATATTAAACTCAAAATTCCAAATTTTACTTTTGTTTTAGGGTAACTATAGGGTTTTAATAGCTTATACTTAATTTTCGGCCAACAAAACCCTAGACGTCTAGGGTTTCCTTTGCATTTTTTTGACCTAAAAAATCATTTTTATTTGAAAATACCCTAGTTGGTTTGTATTACAACACTTTTAGGGCTGGATGTATTGGTATTTTCAACTATTATATGCTCTTAAATTTTTAGAAATTGGCGAGTTATATAAACCTTGGTTTTATTCCTTGTTTTAGCCCTAAAAATCACTAGCTTATAATTTGTTTATGTCATTGAAACCCACTGTTGTTATAACTTGTTTATTGTTGTAACTTCTTATCTTTTATGCATTTTTTATGACACCCTTTAGTAATTTCTGATATCGAGTATTTTAGCATAATTTTTTCATTGGATAACCACTTAGTAAGCCTTCTAAAACAACCCTAAAGTGAGCAAACCCTAAATATGAATTTACTTTGAGAAACCACCTAATCTATAACACATATATCATAATCCATTGGTGGTAATTTGGGTAGTAACATAGGTGACCTTAGACTTGAATTTCTCTTGCCTTAGGAACCCTAGGTGCTACTAGGGAAGCCTCCCTTTTGTTGGACTTGTCCTTCACTAAAATGAGAGAAGTAGTTGTCTCGATGAAAATGGAAATACTTTCATGTTCCACTCATCCTTGTACGTTAAGAAGGATATTCACTAAGGTGCAAGATTGTGTGATAACATGAATCTCACCATCTATTGAAGGAGGAGAGGGTGGGGTGCTATAGACTAATGTAGTTCTCTCAAGTCTATAAAAGGGCTAGAGATCTTAGATCTAGGGGAATTAAAGGGGGCTTAGGGAGGGATATGGAAAAGGGTGGATGTCATCTTAATAGGGCCTAAAGTCCCATTTCTCCCTAGATTAGACAAGATCTCTTAGGGAGGTCATAGAAGGAAAACACAAAACCCTATAAGGGGCCCTTAGACCAAGGCAAGCCTCATAAAATAATTACCCTATGTTAATTCTATCCTTGAATATTAGAGGGATATACAAGACCTCTAAAAAACTTGTTCTCGGTCAGTTAAGAGTCAACCAAAAAATTAATGTCATCTTGATTCAAGAGACCATGGGGGAGGGAAACAAGATTATAGAAGATTTGTCTGAAACTTAGAAGGATTGAGAGTTTTTACTTGATCTTGTAGGATGTTTTGAGGGTCTACTAACTAGTTGGAGGAGATGGTATATGAGACTTGTTACCCCTTGGCATCGAGGGGTAACTATAGAATATTTTTTTTTCTTGTGATTCTCATCAAAGACAACAGTTCCAAAGATGAGATATATGGTTTTCCATGGACATTTGGCCAGAGATGCTTTCTTCACTTGCTCAAATCACTCATATTTTGATGATTACGCATATGAGGCTTGATATGCATGTTGTACATTGCTATATTTTATTTCATCACCTCATATTGAGTGTTAATGTATCATGTACTTGTCATAAAAGTGGTGATCATTGGTTAAGTATGATAATGAATCATAACACTATAAATTTATGCTATTTTCCCTGTTTTTCCATGGTGGATCATAGTCATCCCTTAGATAAGTGTTGTCATTCTTGGTTTGAGTAGTACTACTAGGGGGATTTTAAAGGTCTAGCATGTCCATATCCCAATCCATAAATAACACTCTCCATATTTTTGTATTCTTATTGTCTCGCTCATGGTTGGTTTTCATATGTCACACAAAAAGGTTAGTGCTTCATAGTCCCATGAGAAAAATATTATCTTTAAAAGAGATTGATGAAGCCAAATAAAAAATTAAAAGTCAAAATTAAAGCTTGATAAATACACCCTTGCTATGGCACCATTACACTGAGTCCTATGCTTAACAATGCATATCTAAACAAAAATGGGCTAAATGAAATAAAAGAAAAACGTAAAAAGGGGGTAGTAAGAAATAGTGATGAGGAAACGGTAACTCAATGCATTAACGCTCCCTCATGCTTTAAAGGCACTCAAGTGGATTAATATCTTAAACAACCTCACATGACTATGAAATTCAACTGATGAAGTTACTTGCCAAACCCTACCATCTATCACTACACATGACCCTTGATTAGTGTCCTAGGAACTACCTCTCCTCTTAGGTGTTGGTACATGTAATAGAGGTTGATGTTGTCCCCAACATGTTTTAACTTGACAAATGGTATAAATTCTGTGAGTTATTGTGAATTTAGAAGACAATACTTAATGTTTCTCTACCTAATGGCATTTTTATTTTGACATGACTCACTTTTTATGTTACATTGGGATTTGTGTAAATGCTTGGAGATCCATTATTTCTTTTGGATCCGTGACACATGCCTCAGGATTGGTGACTACTTTGGTTCCCTTAAGCCTTTCCTTAGATGTTTTACATTGCATGGATTATTGAGATTACTTGCAAGGAGCATTGTGCTTGCTTTGAGAGTGATGGCATGGTCGTTGCACATTTGTTGGAGGTCATTGGGGGTTCTTTGAAGGCCATTCCATATTTTGAGAGGAATGTTACACATTGGATGCATTTCACACCTTGTTATTTGCTTCTAGAGTGAGATGTCCACATTGGGAGTCCACACATACCACACGTGGGACCTATTTCATGCATCTGAGGAGGATGCTCCACTTGTTGAGGGAGATGTTATGATTTATATACTATTCCATGCCTAGATTTGAGCCTTTTGATGCAAACATCCACTCCTAGAGCCTCATATGACCACAAGTGGTATCTTCATGCGTTTTAGGAGAATGAAATGGAATATGAGGAGACTTTACTTGATTTGGGTAGCACCTTGAGGGTCTTTTGACTCATTCACTCAAATATCATGGATATTGTTGTATAGGTGGCATAATCACCTCATAGTTTATGTATTTTTTACCACATCTCCATGGTTTGTGAGGAGATAATGGTATTTTATATTTTCTTAGGATGAAATCTAGGAGAATATTATTTTTGTGTTGAGAGGGTGGTTAGATCTCTTTCTATAAAAAGAGAATCACCTCTTATTGCATTTCAATGCTAGAACTTGTGGAGAAAACTACTTGTCTACTACTTCTATTATTTGGGTATGGTTAGCTAGCTAGAGTGCTCTCTTGGATGATATTTTCTTGTGGATGCTTTGCAAATTGTTGGATGTCTTGGATCAAATGGTTGTGGTGAATCAATTTGAATGAGTAAGTGGTCTCTTAAAATCTTTGTGTATTTTGTTTATGAATCGTTGCAAGTGTGTTTATGCTTCTCTAGTGTTGATGGTGTGCCCTCTTTCTCTTTTCTTGAATAGGTCCCTACTTCAAAGCCATCGGAGGATTACAAATGGGGTATCTTCCCCTTGAATCATCTTGAAGATTGTAAGGTGCTAGGAGGATTTTCTAGGTTTTTTAGTGGAAAACCCTAACTATCACCCAAGTTTCACTTACACTCTCTCAAGAGGAGCCTTAGTTGACCCAATATGCTCCCCACCAAAAAATTAGTAGGCACTAGATTCTATTTTGTCTAGTCAATCATATATTTGAAAATCAAAATTTCACTTTTTTTTTCAAGGCAAATCTAAGTTTTTGTAACTTGCACTTAATTTCGAGCCATAAACACCCTAAATATCTTAGCCTTTTGCATGTGTTTTGACTTAGAATATCATCTATCTTGTGAAATTGTCCTTGCTTGTTTGTATTTCTACATTTTTAGGGTAGAATGACTTGGTATAATTGGTTGTTATATGCTCTTGAAATTTCAGATCTAGCAAGTTACATTAACCCTAGGTTTATTCTTGGTTTTAACACTAAAATTTACTTTTTTACAATCTGTTTAAGTGGCTAAAACGTTCTTTTGTTATAACTTGTTAATTGCTGCAATTTTATTCGTATTTTATGGAATTTTATTACAACCTTAATTAATTTTTAGATCTTTATTGTTTTGGGACATTTTTCATTGAATAATCACATAACAAACCCTCTAAAACAACCCTAAAAGTGAATAACCTAAATCTGAAAATTGACTTTGAGTAACCACCTAATCCTTAATTCATATAACATAATAAATTGGTGGTAATTAGGGTAGTAACATAGGTGACCCTAGAATTGCCTTGCCTTGCCTTTGGAACCCTAGGTGATACCAGGGAAGGATCCCTTGTTTTGGACTTTTCCTTCACTAAAAAGAGGGAAGTAGTTGTCTAGGTGACAGTGGAAACACTTCCATGTTACACTCATCTTTGTACCTTGTGAGGGATTTGCACTGGGATGCAAGATTGTGTGAAAATAGTTTGGCACCATTTCCAAGAAGAATCAAGTCTTTCTCCTTGGTTATATGAAGTCTATGCTTCAATCCTTTTGATGAGTTGAAACTAAAGCATTACCAAGTTTTACTCACCTGGTGACTCCACAAGAAGAAAACTAAAGTGTTGGATACACAACAAGAAGTTCCAACCAAAGTATTTTCTATAGATACATTGATCTTGCAAAAGTCTATAGAAGGAGAATCCAAAGGAATTCTTGTGCTTTGAGAGACAAACTTGATATACTAAAAGACGTTAGAACTGTTTTCACTAATACATCAAGAGTAATCACAAAGGCCACTTAACCGGGGGTTACAAATTCCTATAAGGACTTGGATATATCAAGGATTCAAGGGTACCCTCACAATTTTCCTAATATGTTTGACAAATGGTTACCTAATTTTTCAAGCAACAATATCATCACTATTGAAGACCACGTAACTTGTTTGTATGGTGCCCTTGGTGCACATGCTCCAAATCAACATCAATATGTGTTCATGAAGTTTTTTTCAATATCATTGGAAGATAATGCTTGGTATTGGTTTAATAGTTTTCCTACTAACAATATTAGAACTCAAATTTCCTTCCACGAGGCTTCCATGAAGATATGGGCAATAAGAAAGGATGATATAAGAGCAATGCTAACCCAATTCCATGAGATTAAAAATAAATATAATGAAAGTATAAGGGATTTTGATGATAGGTTTAGAAACTTGGTAAAGAAAATACCCGATGACCTTAAACCAAGAGATGGTTCCATCCTCCTACAATACACCAATGCTTTCAATGGGTAATTTGGTTTCATGTTAAGGGATAAATTCCCAAACAACTTGGAAGAAACTCAAGCCTAATGAGCTAATAAAATTGAAGAAAATATGTTGGCTTCCAAAGTAGATCCTTTTAGTGCACCTCATGCTAAGGCAGAGAATAAGCCTAGGGATATGAACAATGTCAATCCTACACAAGACCCGATAATGGCTATAGCTCAAAATTTTGACAAAGTGAAAAATAAGATCATGCATATACAATCCACTCTCCTAAATAAAGTAACTGTTTTGGAAAGGGAAAGGGGTCAACAACACAATTTTCATCCTAGACCTCAATACAATAATAGAAATCGTCAACTTAGAGGAAATCAAGGGTGGAATAGAAATAGACCTCCTCATAAGCAAAGAGTAACAAACCCCATTGCCCCTTCTAATACGATTAATCAAGAATGAATCCCTTGGTGTTTTCCTTGCAATGAATCACATAGATAATGGGAATGTCCTCAAAACCAAGATTATGAGGAATATGAAAACCCTAGTGGCCTTGATCACATGAAATTTGTTGAATATATAGATCCTATATATACCAATACTTAGAAACTTACACGATCACTAGTGAGCAATTTGAACAAATTAAACAAAAGAGTTTTGGTGTGGCTAGGTTTGTTAGGTTGGAAATGTTGAATGCCATGGAAGAAGAATCTAAAGATAATCCCAAGAAATAGAAATACCTTCAATACACTGGAAGAAACAAAGTCCCTGAAGCTTCACAACCTAAGCCACTAAGAAAAATTGGACTAGGTTTCCTTTGCCTTTGAATAATGATCCCAATCCTCCATCAACATAGAATAGAAATGATGATATGCACTTAAATGTTGATGTGAAAAATGTCTTGGCTAAAGTTACAATTCTTATTCCTCTCCCCGAGTTAATCAAGTTCCCCTCTCAAATGGATAAGATAAGAAAATTCTTAAGTATTGAGGATGTACCTAAGGACACTCCTATAATACTTCAATCCATGAATTATGATAGAAAGAATGGAGGGCATGCACCTTTCTTAATCACTTTGGTACTTTGGTAGTGTTGTGCCAACAACAACCCCTCCCCAAAAAAATTCTCCACTTTTCTTTTCATGATCTTTTTCTAAGTGAAGGAATATTGGGGACCCACCCCTTTTTCTTTGCTTCTCTAAATTTGAGCCCCTTTTCTATTGAATCTCGATGATTTACACTCGTAAAGTTCCTTCAATATCTTAGCTCTAGTTTTCCTTTTCCACCAAAATTAACTTGGCTTGAAATGAAGATTTCCATCGCTTGTCGATATGGAGTGTATAGAAGGAATATTTGCATCACTCGTTGATATGCAACGTATGGAAAAAAGATTTACATCACCCACCACCAGGAATTTCACCTGCCAATACGATAGGACCTATGACCTCAAATGTGCACTTGTGGGAGCACCGTGGCATGACTTAAATTACCCCTTACAATTACTTTTCATTGATTTTCACACCAAAACTTTGTTTTAAACCCTTGAAACCCCATTTTAAACACCAATTCATATCGTTTCAACACCAAAGAATTGTGTTCACTGGGGTTTTTCGAGAGCACAAGAGTTCTTACGTTGTTACCCTCATGAAACCCCATTCGACCACCTTTCACATGGTTAACATGTATGCCTTGAAACTTTGTTTATAACTATGAAAACTTTGTTTTATTAACTAAAAACACAAATCATTTGTGAAGACGAGTATGAGGTAGAGAGAATAGAATATATAAATAACACTCGTCCTATTGTGGTCGCGTGTCTGTGTTAGAAACCTCATTCCTTCCCTCTTTTCTTTTCATTTCTCGATCGTTCCAACAATCTCATGGGAGATTTCTCCCTATCCATTTCATATAAATAATTTTTATTTTCTCACTTTCCCTTTGAAAGAATTAACCACGGGGGAGGGTTTTAGTTTCAAGCCCCTACACAGGGAAAATTTTGGTTGTTCCTCTCCCCACATGTCCATCACTCATCTTCCATCACCTTAACTTTAAAATGGTTAGCACCTCGTTGCTAATCTATGAACTATGATCTTGTTGATCCTCAAATGTGTTAAGTCTTGTGCAATCTCTCTCGTATATTCTTTTCAATTTTCCCCCATACTTAGAATTTTTTTGAGGTTCTCGTGAGTTCACAATGTATTTTTCTAGTCTTATTCAAACTTTTGCGATGCGCATAACGCACCATTAAATTCCACGACGCACATTTTTCACCTATACTTAGAAACTTTTTCGAAAAAGAATAATTGGCCATGGGTCTAAGCTACCTCCCTGATTGTCTTGTCTATACCCGTGACCTCGTCATCATGATCCACTTCTTATAATTAAGCAAATTCTTTATGACTTACCGTGGTTCCACGGGATGTTATGAATTCTTCTTCATACTCCCACTATCATTCTTGTCTATAACCATGTGACTTCCCAACAATTAGTTTATTTTTCTCAATTCATTTTTCCTTAAGTCTTTCTCCTTGTGGGTCTGCGGTGATTTCTTGACTACTCCATATACTACCCCCTCGACCTCGTGATCTCGCTACCCCATCGTGCTCTTACCCCACCATTCCACTACCCTGCCATTCTACCATCCCAATTTTCCAACACTCCATGGTAGTCTATGTATTTTCTTATCACGTCACGTGATGTACATTTAATACATATCTCCCGGAAATGAGTAAAACTGGTTAAGTGTTAAAAGTCATTGTTAATGGCAATTTTCTAGAGACAATTCCTCATCAATTTTAATATTAATTTTCATTAACGACCCTTGAGTCAAGATCCTCGAAGTGTATTAAGTTAAACATGTATATTTTGATAATAACATTTTGAAAAGAGTTGTACATTAATCTATCACTCCGATTAAATATGACACCCCAGAGAAGGAACAATTCTGTGGAGATACCATCAACCTACTTGGACGTGAAGACCAAAGATTTTAGTGGTCGAGTGATACAAATTATTTTGAGAATGAAATGAAGGAGGAAATATAACAAGTAAATACACAAATATAATTCTAGAAACACATAGGTACAATAATGCACAATTTTTATTAAAGACGGAAATGTACAGGAACTGTAAAAATACAAAGTGAATGCACTCGCTAGAATGGTGGAAGCTTATCTCTGAGAAGTGATGTGATGGCTACGCTCATTCGCAATAAGATGATGATGTTTACAATGAGGCTCTAAAGGCCTTTTTAACATAAATAAAATCCAAAACCCTAACCTCAAAAGATGAAACGCCAAAAGGTTTGCGGGCCTCGATGGGGGTAATTGATGCAGATTTTAACCTTGTACAATATTTACTGCAAAAAGATTTTCAGTAAAAGAACATAAAATATTGTTGGCACAAGGGCATACCCAGGGTTCAACACTACAACAATGCACCAACAAAACCCTAACTACCAACCCTTTCGACAACACCTGTAAAGTAGATGAAATCTCACCCGAGGTAGAGGCAGGGGTGGTTGCAAGACTTAGGTGTCTGCAACCTTAGCTAGGACATAGATCTGTGATTATAATACTTAATACAACTCTTAGCACCATCAGTTCCTTAATATGTAATCACTATTCACTACTTCACTGATATAAAAGAGCTTCATAGTATTCACACTAATCTACAGTATTCAAGCACTTAGCATATACAAATGGATAAGAATGAGTGTATCAAGCACTAAGCATGACTATCTAGATCAGACCTAACATTCTCACATATAATAAGCACCAAGCATGAATATATCTATCTAAACATATCAAATAACTTAGCATATAACATATGAACACATCAAGGCAAAGCACAAAGTACATAATACTGTGTTTACGTGGTTCACCCCCACCCTGGGGCTACGTCCACCAACTCTTCTTATTTATAGTCTTCGGTCAATTGCTTACAAGCACAGAGCCTCAAACCCTTACTCCGCACAGAACAAAATATCTGTGCAGCTCGCTAGATCCCTCTTCCTTGCGTTACAACACTAAGCCTCCTATCGTATCGCACAGGGACTTGCACTAAGCTATGCAAGTCTTACATAGAATGCATAAATCCTTGATCACATAGATTCAACTCTTGGCACTGAGCCTATATCACGTAGACATATCATCCACTACTTCTCTATATGGCCTAGCCATCCATATATACATACAAAATAGGCCTAAACATGGGTAAACCCATGGGCTGACATCCCCTTCCTGTTACATATTCCAAAAAACCCAAAAAGTGGTCGAGATCCCATGGTCTTCACTTCTTCTTGTGCTCCTCCTTCGATAGGCTGTCGAAGTTCCAAAATAGGTCATCATGACCAAGAAATTACTAAAACTTGGTCAAGGGCCAATAGGCCCCCAACACTCACATGTGACTCGTCCCGAGTCACTCTAATCTAAGCAATTCTGCCTCGAACGCCTCGAGCTGCTTCGACTTGCTACTTTGTTATGGCCTCTTGTTCAGTGAACTCCTAGATCACTACATCGTTTACTGGTCCTTCTAAGCATTGTTCTATTGTGATGAAGAGCTGTTCTAGCTCTATTTCTTGGGTCTCCACCTCTATAAACAATTGGCATGCCTTATCTTGCACAGATTGAAGTTGTTGAGTGACTTCCATCACTTTGCTTTGAAGCATATGGATCTGTTGATGAGTTGTGCGTTGTTCATGAGACCTCTTCATTCTATCTACAGCTGACAGGGCCTTCAGTTGTGCCTGTAGTGTATCTACGTGATGCTTCACTTCTTGGAGTTGCGACTCCAATGCCTGTAACTCAGGATTCTCAGTGAGGTTTTCATACATTTGATTGCTCTGGTTACTCAGTTGCTTGCACTCCAAGGCAAGATTTTTTAATTTGTCAACTTTGTTGTGGGCAGTGGATTCCCTTTGGTCTCGTACATCTTGCGGGGTCTCAGGCACAATGCAGAGCTCCAAGTCTGCTATGCGCTGCTGGAGCTACTGGATTACATCTTCGAGTTGTGCCATGATGCAGGAGAATCATGTCAAGCGCTTAGAGGCGGGAAAATTCAACACGTGCGAGTTCTTCCAGAACTTTGACGTGGGCAGCTACAACAAATTTCATGATCCGCCTCCACTCAGCGCCTGAATTCACTTTTTGGGGCACGCTTGAACCGGTGTCAAATTTTACCCTGTGAAGCAAGTTTTTGAAATTGAAAACAGAGCAGGAGTTTCCACTTCGGCTCTGGAATGCGACTAGACTTAAATAGTGTAGGATGAATTTTAGAGTAGGCAAGTAGCCAGGGGAAACCCTAGAACCATTTTTGAGTTATGTACAAGTTTACACACCCAGAAAGAAAGGAGGGGGAGAGTGGTAATACAGAGAAGTCATATGTAAGAGAATTGCGAGTGAGCAGAAAATCTCAGTTTTTGGAGCTAATGTATTTTGTATGTATTTAGTAGTCAATGTGCACTTATGAATAGAACAGAATGGAAAATTGATCCAAATATGTTGTGCTTGGACTGTGTGTAATTTCCTGTTATTTTCTGTTTTATAAACAAGTGAATGGAACTGTGATATTTTGGCAGTTTCAATTGTTTCTTTTCATTTGGAGCTTTGCAAGGTGTGCATCGAGCCAGGAAGGAACGATGTGGGATTGTTTTTCTCTTCACTGGGAGCTCTGCAAGGTGTGCATTGAGCCAGAGAGAAAACGTCATGAATTTGAGCTATTGAAATCTATCAGACGCAAGGAGTGCGCGGGAGATCGAAGTCTGAACCAGATAAAGCTTAGGAGGGATAACACTTCGGAAGGTGTTGTCGAGACCAGGAACTCATTCCCTGGAAGGAGTGAAGATTGAGTCTTCACAGACTTAGAAAATATTCTAAGTCGGGTTCGAGTAAAAGCTCAGAAGGAACAATGACCATCACTCTCGGATAGATCTGGATCATTGGTTCAGTTCGCGAACTCAGGTATCACCACCCAGAGGGATAGAGCCCTTATCTTTCAAGATCCCGAGTCACGAGATTGCTAGATAATGAGGGTTGTCCATTTTGCGAACTCGGATATCACAAACCAAAAAGCGGGGTCCCTTATTTTTCAAACCTCTGAGTCACGAGATGGTGATTTGATCTGAACCGTTAAGCATAGGCAGATTTGGACCGTTGTTCCACATCGCGATCTCGAGTCTCACGAGATGGAAGGACGGAGGTCTTGGTTTTCAAATATCTGAATCACAAAATTGCGAATTGATCCAGACCATCGACTACAGGCGGATCTGGACCATTGATCCACATCATGATCTCAGGTCTCACAAGTTGGAAGGACAGAGGGCTTGACTTCCAGAACCCCAAATTGTGAAATAGCGAGGTTGGGCCATTTCGAGAACTTGGGTATCGCAAGTTGAGAGGGCGGAGTTCTTGCACTGCAAACCTCCGAGTTGCGAGATCACAAAATAGCGAAAGGTAGGAAGGATAAGGGCACGATCACAGCCCTTGGTCTTGCATGATGGGAGCTCACGCTTGGCTCTTGGAAAAAAAAAATCCAACCAAGAATTCGTGGAGTGGACCTGTGCGTTCATTTCGAAGGGTTCTAGTTGGAATTGGAAGAGCCATTTCGACTCCTGAACTAGAAGATCCTGACTGGGAGGTCGCACAGCCCTGAGGAGGGATAGGGGGTCTGCATCATGCCACCTATTGTGAAACTCATTCTTTGGCCTTTACTTCAATGACTGTCACAGAGTGAAGTGCCCTGTGGACCATCTCCTGTACTTTGAGTTGCTCTGCATGAAACTGTTCCTTTTCTTTATGCAGTTGGGATTTTTATTCATCGAGCCTCTCTTGTAGAGTAAGCTTCTCGCGTTCAACAGTACTGCACTGCTCTAAAAGGTCTTCCTGTGCTTGTGCCAAAGTCTAGGTGGCTTGCACTGTCTCCTCCTGTGATCGTTGAAGGTGAGCTTTGACTGTATCAGTGATCTGGTGGAGTTGAGCCGACTCATCTCCTATTTCTGGTGTTCCTGTTGATAGAGGCGTAGTAGAAACTGTGTGGCTGGACTGTAGTGCCTGCTGCACTTCTTGAAGTTCAACCTTGATCCAACTGAACACCTACTCCTGCTTAGATTTCCTGCTTCTCTTCTATCTCCAACGAAGCATTTTTCAGTGCTGCGATGATGAAGTCAAAGTCATATGAAATGAGGGTGGTCTCAAATTTGCTCCTGGTTGCTTTCGATTTCTTCTTTGAGGAAGTTTTCGGAGGGGAAACCTTCCTTTTCTTCGAGGTGTCCTCCTCGTCTCTAGGAGGTGTAACCTCTCGTTTCTTCTATTCAACTTTTGTGCCATCTCCTCCTTGCTCTGCTGAGATGGAAGTGGTCTTCATGGATGCATTGTCTAAATCATGGACCTCTTCAGTCTTCTTTGTCTTGCTAGGTCCAGGTATATCCATTGCAGTTTCTGGACTATCAACATCGGATATCTCTGCAGGGTTCATTGGAAGAAGGAGGTCCATCGACCATTCCTTTGTAATCTCTTCCAAGTCATCCTCCATCAACTTGTAGTACGACTGCAGTTGTTGTCTATGCTCATCAGTGCACACTGTGATATAGATGAAATGGTGGTCCGCGCTGAATTTCATCAAGGGTCGAATCCTGTGGAGTGTGTTCGGGGTTATATGAGGCTCGGACTGGATAACAGTCTTTAGCTGGTAGTAATAAGTGTGTAAAATGACATTTGATTTCCATTGCTTGTTCATGTCATTGGAGTACCACAACGTACTGAACATCGCGATCAGTGGTTCAAAGGGCTCGATGGCTGGGAAGGACGCACCTTCCATCATCTCCCATGCGATGAACGCGATTAATATGAGAAGCCAACTAAAGTGGAACTCATATCCTTGGTCTTGCACTTTTCTGCAATCCATTTCTAACTGGTTTACCAAGTACTTCTCCCAATTCATGTGTAGGCCCTCCACGCACTTCTCTGCGAGTTCGACTACAAATCCGGTTACTTGGGTGGGCCGGTTCTTGCGAACTAATTTACCTGCGATCAATTGACAGGATAGGCACACTGTGCCACTCTAGATATAGGCTATCTTGTAGCCTCGCGTGCCCTTCTCTACATCTCCATAAGTATCCTTTATCCTCTGGACTAGAGCGTGATCCGCGGTCTTTCCGGGGTAGAAATATTGTGGGTTAGGGCCTTGCATGCTTAGCCCTATTATTTGATTGATCAATGTTGGATCCATTGTGATGTGGCGGTTCAACCACAAATAACCTCCATGATAGAAAGAAAACAGTAATTTGACGCATGCGTTCACCTCCTGGTGTCGACCAAAGTGCGGAATATTCATAACATTCAGTAGGGTGGACTGCGCGAGGTTCTCGGTCCATGACTGAGGGGTAATATTTGAGTTCTTTCCTTTGGTTCTCGTCAGATACTTATGTGGGGTGATCATGCTGTAAACCTTCCTATTGCCAAGGTTAAAGTCACTAAACTTCAAAGCTACGAGCTTATCCTGGTCAACATGAACTACGCGCACCTCTTTCGGAAGGCACGCAATGACCAATGCATATTCAAAGTCTCTGGGCACGCTGTCTCGATTTATTGCGCCGCTCAGAGGTGGTAGATAGGCAGGTAGGATGCTCAGAATCAGCTTAGCATTCGCTAAGTCATCCTTGTGCTTAGTTCACCTTTCATGGGATGGTCCAGCTCCGTGGGTAGTGGATGGAGAGGCCAACAGTCCTCTCATCAAAGATGCTTGTACAACTATAGGCACTCCTCTCTCTGACATGACTCTTTCAGTCATCAAGTCGAGGAGAACTTTTGTCACTGATTCCTCAACTGCGATGAGCTTGTCGGACATATGCGCTCGAGATTAAAATTATCGAGGTCATGATGGACTTAGACACTACACTGGAATAATAGTAAGGGCACAATGATCACTGTATGAAGTTTGTTTAGTCTGTGGGCTTCAAATTCTCAGTTAGAAAAAGTGTTCTCCATGCATGGAGGGAAGGGATAAGTAGGAAACTCGACAACGGTTCGTGTGCAATGGTTATGAGTCCCTATTAACTCTTGTTCGATCCATTATGGCATGATCCAAGGATCTGATGACAAACCTTTATTTCTTTTCTGTCCGTTCGGAGCGGAAGTCGAACGAATATTTCAGCCCCAATGACTATATTGCTTCTCCATGGCGAAGTGCCATATGTCGTTGTTCTGATATCCCGACGAAGCTCCAATTCTGCAAATTTTCTTTCTGCGAAGTTCCCTCTAGAACCTTCTGTAACTTAGCTCTCTTCTTACTTTGTTTCCTCACCTTCTTTCCAGTGAGCTTCGTCCCGATAGTTCTTTTTCCATTCTGATTCTTGTCTTCTTTTAACATAGTTATTGCGCATTGTTGAGATTATTTCCTAGGACTCTGCAGTAATACCTTTTCTTTGTCTAGGATAGGTACTTCAATCTTCCAGGAGTCTTCTAATGTTCCTATAGCCTTGACATCAGGGTCGCTAGTGTCAAATAGCTTCGATCTGTTCTCCTGTTCTTCAATCAATTGTGTGATCTTTCTGGTCATGAGAACTTTTAAATATTGCTTCTTCTGTTCCAAAACTTCTTCTTCTTATTTTTTCCTGGCTTGATCTCTGTCAATCCAAGGTTTTCCTATTAACATGGTAAATGGGGCGTGGTTCTCAATAAATTGAATAATATCAAATTCTTCTTCCGTCGAAGTCCCATTGACAGTCATAGGTATCTAAGCGAGCCTCTCACATAAGTTTACCAACTTTCCTCTGAATAACCCTATTCCTCCTAGTGAAGGGATCATAACAGGCCTTCCTATAGCTTCCCAAGTTCTTTTTTTCATGATATTCACTTGTGTGTCCTCATCTAGAACATAGTCAATGTTGAAGTCCCCTATTCTTTCTTCCATGCATTCTTTTTCTTTAAAAATCTCTAATAGTCTAACATGTTGATGGTCATCCAAGGTTTCTTTCATCTTTAGTAATACCTTCTCTGATTCTTTCTGGGGTTCTTCTACAACCTTAGTTTATGGATCTGTCTTAGGGTTTTCTTGTCTTATGTTCATACTTTCAAGCTTAGCAATCATTCCGGGGCAATCCAACACTTCATGGTCCATAGCCTTACAACAAAGACAACTAGGTCTTCTTCCAAGGCATTCCTTAGCAAGATGTCCTGGTCTTCTGCAACTATAACAGAGGGTCAATCCTCTATTTCTTTTAAATGATCCCCAACCTCTCATGTACTACGCGCTAGGATCATATGAGCTAACCTGCAACAATTTATTTCTAGGATCCTGCATCCATTTGTTAGTCCAAACATCTTTTCTATGCATAGGTATAACATATCTTTCATGATTCTTATCATATCTATTCATATCAAACCTTATTTCATCTATTAGTGCCCTAGTTTTCAGGCTAGGACAGATCCTATCAATCATACCTAGATCCATATTCTAGAAACAAAAATTTCTACTTATCTTACTTCTATAGAGCACAAAGCTTCCAGATCTAAAAACTTTTTTTTTCACTATTCTTACCTTTATCAGAGAACAAAGCTTACAGATATTACCTCTTTTAATCATAAATTCTTACTTTTACTTTTCTTAGAGTGCCAACCGTTCAAATCTCGCCTCTTTCCTTTAGATATGATCTTCTTTCTTTCATATCTCGCTTCTTTCCTTTAGATATGATCTTCTTTCTTTCAGATTTGACCTTCTTTATTTAGCACAGAGATTTATAAGTCAAGCAAAATATTGCGTGCCAGGGAACTGATCTACGCACAGATATTTCTCAGTTTCAGGTTGGATCTTTGCACAAAACTTCCTCTTTCTTAGTTCCCAACAATCACAGTTTCAGGTCCTGGCAACGGAACCATTTGTTGGCACAAGGGAAAACCCAGGGTTCAACGCTACAACAACACACTAACAAAACCCTAACTATTGACCCTTTCAGCAACACCTGCAAAGAAGATGAAGTCTCGCCCAAGGTAGAGGCAAGGGTGGTTGCAAGACTCGGGTGTTTGCAACCTTAGCTCGAACACAGATCTGTGATTATAATACTTAATACAACTCTTAGCACTGTCAGTTCCTCAATATGTAATCATTATTCACTACTTCGTTGATATAACAGAGCTTCACCGTATTCACACTAATCTATAGTATTCAAGCACTTAGCATATACAAATGGATCAGAATGAGCATATCAAGCACTAAGCATGACTATCTAGATCAGATCTAACATTCTCACATATAATAAGCACGAAGCATGAATAGATCTATCTAAACATATCAAAGCGCTTAGCATATAACATATGAATGCATCAAGACAAAGCACAAAGAACATAACATAGTGTTTATGTGGTTCACCCCCACCCTAGGGCTATGTCCACCAACTCTTCTTCTTTATAGTCTTCGGTCAATCGGTTACAAGCACAGAGCCTCAAACCCTTACTCCACACAAGACAAAAGATCTGTGCATCTCGCTAGATCCATCTTCCTTGCGTTACAACACTAAGCCTCCTATCGTATTGCACAGGGACTTGCACTCAGCTCTGCTAGTCTTACACAGAATGCACAAAGCCTTGATCACACAGATTCAACTTTTGGCACTTAGCCTATATCACATAGACATATCATCCACTACTTCTCTATATGGCCTAGACATCTATATATACATACAAAATAGGCCCAAACATGGGTAAATCCATGGGCCGACATCCCCTTCCCATTACATATTCCCAAAAACCCAAAAAAGGGTAGAGATCCTATGGTCTCCACTTCATCTTGTGCTCCTCCTTCGACAGGCTATCGAAGTTCCAAAATAGGTCATCATGACTAAGAAATTCCCAAAACTTGGTCAAGGGCCAACAAAGATACAATGACAAATACAAACATTACACAGGTATTCTTCCCCTGGAAACCCAAACTGGGAAAACCAACATATTTTATATCCATTCATCATGATACATTTTTTACAATATAATATACATACAGGAGCCAGCGACATACAAAACCCTAACCCAATGACCTAGATTAGTCAACAAACCTAATTCCTTAACCAAAAATAGAAAACCATCGGCAAAAAACCATGTGCCGAAAAACCAACTAAATATGTGACATGTTTCCTGAGGCAAAAAATGCCCCCCCTCAAACCCCCCTGCGTGCCCGGTGCAATGAAGAAACTACTACTCGTCCAAAGAATATAACACATACCCAACGATTCATATGTCAACTTCCGAAGGGCGTCAATTTTTGCATACGATATTTTTTGGGGGCACACGATAGCTCGTTGGAAAGGTCTATCCAAGGACTACACATTTTGTGATCTCACTCTAGCTAAAGTCCATAGTGTGAATGTGGTGGGCCCAAAAAATGTTGTTTAGGGCCTCAAAACGACCTCGAAATTTTAGGACCCGAAAAGATGTAGAAAAACTACTGAGGAGGAAACCCATGTTTTGAGCCTACGGAATAGGTGGGTGGCCATCAATTTTCACCTAGATCATTCTTCCCCCTTGAGGAAGCAATGGTCTCCATTGCTTCAAGTTCCAAGGGAATCTTTTGCTGAATCTAAACCTTGGTGAGTCGCTTACCTTTCTGAAGAAGTTTTCCTTCTTAGCTTAGTGAAGGTTGTTATGAACCTATTGTTGGTGGGGTTGGATCCGTTTAACCAATATAGTTGCATGATCCGTTTGAGTGTGGGAGGACTCTGTCGGTGAACATGCAACATGAAGAACATGAATGAATTTTTTATAACTCGGTTTGACAAGGTAGTGTGGAGGCACCCCTGTAGGTGCAGTAGGAATATCTTGGTGCTCTTATACAATCTTTTTGATCTGCTTATGCTAGATATAAGGGTCTTGGGTCGAGGCTGCAGTGGTTGCAGTGCCTTCTCTTATGACCATATTATGAAGAGGATAAAATTTGAAGTATGAGAGATTACTTTGTGGCACTATTTTCCGAGACAATAGTCGGAACTACCTATGGTATCTTGTAGAGCTGACCTCCCAACGTAACAATGAAACTACGGGATCGAGACTCATAAACAACATGGCACTTCCACATATATGTCTGGCCTAACAAAACATCACATAATTCCAGTGGGGAAACATCACACAGTACCTCATCCTTAAAGGGCATGATGCCATATGACATGCGGCACTGTTGGCTGACACAAAGATCTCGTCCCTAGCGAAGCCATCCGATGTTGTATGGTTGTGGGTGTGGTGTTGTTAGAAAATCCAACTGCTTGATGATCTCTATTGAGATGAGGTTATTTTGGCTTCCACTATCAACAATAAAATGCATTGGATTCCCCTTCACCCACATCTGTGAATGGAAAAGGCACTCCCCCTCCTCGAGATCCTCTAGTTCTTCCGGTTGGATTATTGCGGTCATGACAGTAGCAGTGGGTTTTGCATCAATTATCTATCTCCTTTTATTATTGTTTGAATCAGAGTTCGATTCGGGGCTTGGATATGTTTCTTTGAGTTTGACCACCAATTACTGTTTTGAGCGATATTCATTGTTGTTGTGGCAAGGGAGTTTGTGGAATTCGCACCACTTCCCAGTGTCCTTATTCATCTTTTTGTTACCCTTATTTTCCTGTGGCTTAGACTGGTGGTATTGAGGTTGATTGTTCTATGATTTAGGGCTACCTTTACCATACTTTGGTTGTTGTTTATTTGCAGACCCGAACCCCTGCTTGTTTTGCTGCTTACATTTCTGCTTGATTTTGACATCATATCGATAAGTTTCTCCCATTGATGAGATGTCTAGAAACTCCATTTTCGTTTGGATGTACATATGTAGAGCCCCGAGGTATTTTAGAACTAGATGTTGCTTGATGTATTTGATACCCAGCTTGGTGTGCAAGGTATGAAAGGTATTTGTGAACTCCAACACTGTTTGGCCCCTCTCTTGATGCATCATGGTCCATATCATGTATTGGTCATCATAGTTTCCCACAGGGTAATATTGCTCCTTGACCGCATCCATAAAAAAATACCAAGTGGGCTCGACCCCAAATATTCCAGATTCCTCCGTGGAATTTTTCTCCCAGTAAGTTTCCCACCAATGTTTGACATGGGGGAGAGCCTTAAGGAGCACACATGTAATCTTTTCTCTGTCGAAAAATTGTGAACAAAGAAATAACCTTCTAGAAAATTTAACCATTTTTCCAAAGCATCTGCAACGATCTAACCTTCAAATACGAGAATATTAAAATTAACTGGTACCTTGAATGGGGTAGCATCTCCAAAGTGACTGCTTGATGAAGACGAACCTATTATTGTCGAAAATCGTTGAAGGATTTGGGAAAAATTATCCAACATCTCATTCCTCGGTTGCGCGAGGGCTTCCACGAGCAACAACTTGATGGGATATTTTGCTCCCTCGTCTCTTTCAACATGGGAAGTCGCTTGGGATCGCGAGAGAGGTTTTCCTCAAAAGAAACTATCTCGAGACCCAACTCTTTATACTCTAACCTCGTTAGG
Source organism: Picea engelmannii (assembly GCA_009831015.1). NCBI lineage: Eukaryota > Viridiplantae > Streptophyta > Pinopsida > Pinales > Pinaceae > Picea > Picea engelmannii. The sequence continues at coordinate 112,925 of ML783168.1, read as the reverse complement.
GACATGCACTAAGAAATGAAAAGGAGTAGCCTGCTATGATATCACTGATCCAAATTATTTTGAGAATGAAATGAAGGAAGAAATATAACAAGTAATTACACAGATATAATGCCAAAAACACATAGATGCAATAATGCACAATTTTTATCAAAGACGGAAATGTACAGGAACTGTAAAAATACAGAGTGAATGCACTCACTAAAATGGTGGAAGCCTATCTCTGAGAAGAGATGTGATGGGTACGCTCATTCACAAGAATATGATGATGTTTACAATGAGGCTCTAAAGGAATTTTTAACATAAAGAAAATCCAAACCCTAGAAGATGAAACACCAAAAGGTTTGTAGGCCTCAATGGGGCTAGTTGATACGTCAACTTCCCAAGGGCATAACTTTTGCATACGATCTCCGTTTGGGGAAAATGATAGCTCATTGGAATGGTCTATCCAAGGAATACACATTTTTCCATCACAATTTTTCCAAATCATATAGTGTGATTGTGGCAGGCCCAAAAAACATTGTTTAGGGCCTCAAAATGGCCCCAAAAGTTTAGGACCCAAAAATATGTAGAAAAACTACCAAGGTGGAAACGCTTGTTTTGAGCCAGTGGAATATGTGGGTGGCCACTAATTTCTGCCTGGATCATCAAGGGAATACATATATTACTCTTCACTTCCACTTCTAGAGAATATTTCAACCCATATTTGGACGCCAAGAATTTCTTTGGCAGACTATGTCCCAGAGGTCTTCGATTTCAAATATTTGATGTAGTGGTGCATTGATAAATTTGACAAGAAATAGAGAATTATTTAGTTGCAAGGTGAATCACATACTTCCTTAGCCCCTTCATTTTTTAAGAGAATGATAAAACTCCCAGATCCAACGATGAATTTCAAAAGCATTGAAGCCAAGGACTTTTTGAAGACAAAGAATAGAGGATTTGAGCTTATACAAGGATATCTTGAAGACCTGACAATTATTCCAAAGAACCTTTCAAGCATTTATGTGAGTTCATTAAAAAATATGTATCAAGAAATGGCATGGTTACTCACTAGAGTAGTCGGAGAAGAATCCACGACTATTTCTCCCAGACTCTCTTTGTATATCTTATACTTTTCAATTTATGAAAAACCAATATTTGATTGGGCAAAGATTATCTCCAGTGAATTATCTTTTCATTTGGAAAACTTCAGAAAGAATAAAAGGTTCTACATGTCCTCATACTTTATCTATGTCATTACATGATGTCACATCTTCAAAGGCTTGCCTTTGGCTAAGCAATTCAATTGTAAACTCGATCTTTTTCAAATGAGGTATCCTTCACTTTGGAAAAAAAAGGATACATACCACTTTTATGAAGTAAACAATGCATTCATTTCTTCTTTTAAAAAACTTATTCATGGACCAAACACATCCAAATTGTCTCTAGAAGCAACATCTTTTTTAGATAAGAGAGGAAGCTTTGAAGCAATGGATAAAATATAAGGCCAATTCGATAGGGTCCATTCAAGGTCTTGGAAAATATTGGTAGTAATGTCTTTCAACTAGATCTACCAGCCTACATGCAAATGTATTCAGTAGTAAATGTTAAGAATTTGAAGTTTTATGAGCCTCCTATGATTATGGATGAAGATGAAAGTATTCAGGTTCCAACAGTTGATGATTTTGCTCCAGAATATTTGGACGCGCTACATGAAGATGTCATTCTTGAAAGAAGAATCAAAACTTCACAGCAAGGTGATGTGGAATATCTTTGAGTTGGTCTAAAAGGGGTAAAACCAAGTAAATCCAAATGGATGGAGATTGGAAGGGTGAGGGAACTCTACCTTCACTTAGTTGTTGAGTAATAAAATCTTTTGGTGGTCCAAAAGTCTTCCAATGGGGAGAAATGATCTAGAAGGATCCGGGAATGCTCACAGAGGTCAGGAAAGATACGAAACATCCATAAAGGTCCAAAATGGTTCAAAAATTCTCAAAATTGGTCCATCCCAAATTCTCTTGAAAATGCCATCAATGCGTAGAGCTCGTCGCCAGCATTCCAACGACAAAAATTTCACCTCGAAAAAAGTTCGTATGCAAAAGTTATGTGTGGATAAAGTTTAAGTCAAACCAGGTCAAAAGTCAAAGTCTACATGGGAAAAATGGGTGACACGTGTCACCACTACAAGAGTGACATGTGTCACAACTGCAAGAGTGACATGTGGCACATGATTGTTGGCAGCTAACTAGGCAAGGTACAATCCAAGTGGTCCAATTAAGGGTTGACAAGTGGTGCACAAGTGGTCCACTTTGATGATGACACATGGCAAGGATGAGTCAATGAGTGGCTGCCATGTGGAAAAATCCCATTGGCCAAAAATGGTGGGTATTAGTCAAAATTATGGAGTTGATGAGGGTCGAACCCGCGACCCCCATAACCTCCCAAAGCTTTACACCAAGTCCTATTACAAATATTCCATGCAATTGTCACTTAACATTATATGGTTGTAAATATATTTGAGTTTGGGTAAAAGTTTATTGGGCAGAAAAAAGGGTCGAGGGCGTAAGCCCTTGATCCATAGACCATGTTCGATTTAATGTTCCTTGTAACCACCGTTCCTAATCTCCCTGCGGGAAGTTTGAATGACATACCATATATATAACATATGGTTCAACAACTATACACCAAAAACATGAGAATATATGGAGGTCGGTGGGGCTGGAACCCCCGACCTACCACATATAGTACCAATGACTTAACCAATCTGTCTATGGTGCGGGTTTGGTTATAAACCCAACCAATTTCTATTAATTGTCTACCATAAAATTTGGAGGACAGTTAGGGGCTCATGCCCTATTTAATGGGCATGTGAACCAGGGTTGTACACGGGACATTAATGCAAATTTTAGTATCGTAATTCATGCCCGAGGGTACCTAAGTTATGAGGCTACATAGTAAATCATTCTGAGAGGTACTGTGATGGAATTTCAAGAATTTTATACTCATTTTGCATGATTTTTCTCCAGTAATCCAACAATGCACTATGTTTCTGCATTTGAGCAACATGTAAAAAGGTCATTAGGAGACACAAACATTTGAGCATTAATATAAGAAGGTCTTTATTGGAAGCGGACTTGGAGAGGTAGCCCAAATTGGGTGAACTTCGTTTTTCCAACTTGTGTATGTGATTTCATTATTGTTGTTCATTTCAAGCTTAATTATTTGCAAGTAATTTTATCATTAAAGTGGATTTGGTTAGATAAGTTCTTCACATGTAATTTGCATACAATCAAGTGATCATTTTATTTTGAAGATCAAGTAGATGTTTCTTATGTATTAAAAGATTAATAAGCATCTAAGGATATTTTCGGATCACTATTGTCACCTTTATACACACCTTGGGTAACATGGAAGAAATATTGCATCCACTAGATGTGTCCTTGGGGGAAAGTTTTGAGTCAAGGTGTTGTCACCATATCCTCAAATCCTCCATCTAGGCCAACTCCTAGTGAAGCCAAGGGGGGGTAGACCCTAAAGAAAATAATCTAAGGCTTGAACTAAGCTAAGTACAAGAAATTGAATCTAGGAGTTTATTGCAAAGTAAGAATAATATAACAATCTAATCTAGCAACATATATGATTCATCCATTATCAGAGATACATTCAATAATATGTAAGCAAATGAGATGTATTCATCAATATATTACTTCAAGATAAAGGAAATGTTTGAAATGTAAATACTTTGAAAAGTAAATGATTGAAGTAAAAGGCTTGAAATGTAAATGTAATGAGACCAGTGCCAATAGTAAGATGATGTTGTTAAAGAGGAGTGTTGCAAGTGTTCATGTAAAATTTTATTATGATTTGTTTAGGTGGAGTGATTATTGTGAGTGCAAGACACCATGTCAGATGTGTGCAAAGTGGTACAAGAAAATAAATCTAATCTAGATTTGGCTTCTAAGAGGTTATCCCTCAAATTGGAGTATGAACTATGTGGATGTCCAACAGGGAGGATATCCCTCTAACTTCACACATTAGCTCAAGAGACTGTCGGATGTCCAACACAGGGAGAAACTAGATCTCAAAGTTCTCGTCTGACTTCACAAACAATACCCCTTGTGTTTCCAATCAAGCAATATAAACTTTGAGATTGACCTATTAAAACTAATCGAAACTGACCAACCTCGGTTCTGATGAGTTCCCCAGATCGAGATAAGATCACAAGGGTTCAGAGCATACTAGGGGGAGTTGAGGGGATTGGTTTATTTTCCAAATTGAAAAATCTGTAAAGAAATTGTAGAAAGGAAATCTAACTAAACTAATCTAATTAAATGAAATCTACTCTAATTTTTTTGCGGTGCTTGTGATAAACTTTATGGCTAATTTTGTCTTTCCTTTAGGTGAGAATTTCAAGCATAAGCAAAAATGAGACAAAATGAACAATCACAGAAAGACACTATTCCCCCTAGGGGGATGAAAAGTGGGGACTATGTGGCCCACTGATTTTATTAATGAGATTACAATGATCTTTTTTGGAGTGAATTGTGATCATTCATTAGGGGGATCACAAGTCTTTACAAGGTTTTGAAATCCTTATTGAAGAATGGGGTGCTCCTGGGTGTCCAAGATGCTTTGATTCTACCGAAATCCGGTAGAGTCTCCCCTTGTATGTTCCCAAAACTACAAAAAATAGCAAGAAAACAATTATTAAATTTCCCCAAAAACACTTTAGAAGTGTCTTTGGATCATATGAGAAAAACCCAAAAAACTTTCCAAGTAAAAACTAAGAAAAAGAAGCAAAGTGAACCGAGGAGAACAAGCTAGAAAGCTTGTTTCCTTAGGGTCTTTGGCTATTGTTTTAGAGCATCAAATTAAAGCACCTAGATGCCAAATTTAAAGATGAAAGCTCTTGGAAAAAAACTACCTTTTAACCCTTAAAAATATGGAAGAAGAGGCTTGATAAAATGAAACTTTTTCTATACTAGATCTAAACTTTAGATGAAACTTGCAAGTACAAAATTAGATCTAGTTTAAGTTGTGCATGCAAAGTAAGAAATTAAATATTTAAAATTAAATTTCAGATCTAAGCACTTACATGCAATGAAGTAACCAAAGGAAATTATATTTTCTTTGAGAAAGATAGAAGAAGATCTTGAAAGCCTTGGAATCCTTGGGCAATATGGAGTCTTCTTGATAGATCAAAGAGGGACTATGTCTTCTTTAAGATCTTGAAGAACGAGGCAAGTGCAACCGATCCCAACCTCCTCTTCAAGTGTGAAAACTTGCAAACTTAGAGACTTCTTGCCAAACAAATTGTTAAAAGTATGGTGCTACCTACAAAGATACTTTAAAAGAGCATGAACATCAACCAAAACGAACATGCAATGTAAAACTATCACATGTAAATAAGCAATAAGATTATAAAGCAACCTAGTTCTTCTAATCTTACCCTACTAGGATACAACTCCGCTTGAAGGTCACAAATTAACAATTAGAAGCAAAAGCACAAAAACAAATTATACCTCACATTCGGCACAATGACATTAAAATTCCACACATGAAAATGGTACACCAATGTAGCCTCCAAATCCTTTTATTCCAATCTTGAATGATGATACAATAGAAAAAATACAACAAACAATTCTTCCCAAGCTCCAAAAACTAGCGAAGCAAATGGGAGAATGCTTTCATTTATAGGGAGAGGGGTGCACTTCCCAAGGAGGGAGGGTGCACCACTTGGAAGGGAAAAAGCTGCCAAGTGTGAGAGGTGGGGCTTACACCTCTCTCCCAACTCCTTGTAGTCTCCACTTGTGCAAAAGAAGTGGAGAGGGAGGGCACTACCTCTCTAAAGGTGGGAAACCTTCCTCTAGAATGTGCCACCTCTCCTCAAGAGGGGCACACCTCTCTTTGGTAGATCCTCCAAACTCAGGTAAACACTCAACCACTCACACCTCAACTCTCACTTAGATGTTAAAAAGGCCTAGTTAACTCAAATGAAGGGTGAGTTGACTCAAAACATGTCCTAGACATGTTTCCCCCAAAAAAGCTTTGCTGATTTTTTGTCTTTTATTTGTCTTTTATTGACCTTTTGTGAGTAAAATTAATTTTAAGTGATTGAAAATCACTAATTTCATTCACAAAGTGGGTACTTATGTATAGTGGATATTCTGAGTGTGAAAACGAATACCCCCAAGGAATATAATGCCTCCAAGTACCATTTTTTTTTTAACTTATGACTTATTTACAATTAAAATATCTCGGTTTGTGGAAAAACATTTATTAACTCAAAACATTAAAAAATCCTAAGGAAGACTTAGCGCAATTTCCATATGACTCAATATTGATGACCAGCATGGTAATATACATTAAACACTAGACTTAGATGACCAAACTAAGGCCTAACCATTAGTACATACTCCACCTTTGGAGGAAATGAATGAAAAAAATAAAAAATTATAACTCGCTTAAAAATTAATTCAAGCAATAAATAATTAATAAGTAAACAAAAACACTCTAGAATTATGCACTCATAATTAAGTCTTAGGAGTTATGCACTCTAGAGTTTCAATACCCCCTATGGGGAATTGCAATAAGATGAATTTAGCATGATGAATTTGTAAAAGGCTTAGCCTCCTAAGACTTAATTACGAGTGCATAACTCTAGAGTGTTTTTTTTACTTATTAATTATTTCTTGTTTGAATTAATTTTTAAGCGAGTTATATATACATTTTCTTTTTTTTACTCATTTCCTCCAAAGGTGGAGTATGTACTGATGGTTAGCCTTAGCTTGGTAATCTAATTCTAGTTTCTAATGTATATTACCATGCTAGTCATCAATATTGAGTCATATGGAAAGTGTGCTAAGTCTCCCTTAAGATTTTTTAATGTTTCAGTTAATACAAAATTTCTCGTAAAACTGGATATTTTAATTGTAAATAAGTCATAAGTTAAAAAAATGGTACTTGGAGGTATTTGTTTTCACACGCATAATACCCATTTTACCTAAGCACCCACTTTGTGAGTGAAATTAGTAATTTTTAATCACTTAAAATTAATTTTACTCACAAAGGGTCAATAAAAGACAAAAAATTAGCAAAGCTATTTTATGGGAAACATGTCTGGGACATGTTTTGAGTCAAATGACCCTCCATTTGAGTTAATTGAGCCTTGTTGGTTTCTAAGTAAGAGTTGGGGTGTGAGTGGTTGAGTGTTTACTTTAGTTTGGAGGATCTACCAAAGAGAGGTGTGCCCCTCTTGTGTGTGGAAATTTAATGACAAAATCAACAAGCTAATATTTTGTCATACACTTAGCAACCAAGAGATAATTGTCTTGCATGAACTCTGAAATGTCTAAAACCCACATTAACAAATTACCATAAGTAGAAATACACATTGCTAAGTAATTATGCAGTGGAATAAACACAATGAACAACATTCAATCAACCATGAATAACTCTGAAATTGAGGCAAATGCCAAGGAAAACCCCAATGTGGGGAAACCCAATGAGAGAGAGAGATTTATTGTTCAACTTCAGGGAAGTACATATCAATAGAAATAACACAATTTCCATCCAAGAGAAAAACCACTTACAACACGCAAAAGTTGTCCCAAAAATTTCTTCCTCGAATTTTGTGCCATGTCCGTATTGTTGTACGACCCACCCAAAAAATATGCACCTCAAAATTTGTGCAAACAGTCTGCTATACAAACTTTTCTATATGACCCAACAAAATGAAAAATGCTCAAAACAGCCTCGAAAATCGTGCCAATGTTGCTTCGATTTTTGTGCCCTCTTCCCCTTGTTATGGATCCGTATAGTACGACCTCCAACAATAGAAAAAATGACTCAAAACTCAAACAAAAGTTTCTCTTTGGGATTTGTGCCCAATATATCTTGGGAAATGTGCCCTCTTTCCTCTCTCAAGCTTACTCAAAAAATCTCTCAAACTCCTCTCAATGTGTCTTGCACACTACCCAATGCATTCTTTTATAAAATCTGAAAACGACCCTTTCCCTCCTAAGTGTCTTTTCACCTTCCCCGACCCTAAATCCAAAGGCCAAGATCTAAGCTTGCCTTTGCAAGATCAAGGGACATGATTCATTCCCTCCAAAATAAATCACTTAAAATGTTAAAACACATTTCACTTTATTACATAAGTGCACTTTATGAAATAAAATTACTTTAATATTAGAAGGTACACTTCATTAAAAATTCACTTTAATAAAAGAACCACTTTATCACAACTTTATAAAAACCCATTACAAAGTCAAGTGTCTAGTAGTGTAGGTACAAGGCAACTTTCTCATACAAGACACATATGCGGAGTACCTCCTGAGCTAAAAAGCTAACACTCCCTCTTAGCGAGGGATGTACTTGTTGCCATATCCATCATCTAGTCCCATCACATTGTGCTCAGTAGGAGCTCCATCTGAACTTGGAGCCATACTCAACACTTGCATAGAGCTCGAACTAGAAGATCTTCTCTTGACAACTACCCAAAACCCTGAGCTCCTTGGAGAATCCACTCCACCCTGAACATTGGTTCAACCACACCAGGTGAGCCTCCTGTCGGTGCTCAGAAGAGACTTTTTCGCTTCTCTTGGAATGCAAGACTGAATCCTTGGTCCCACCACAGTCTTAGGAGCCTCCTCATGCTCCTCATCTGACGTTGAATCATATCCCGAAGGTTGTCCTCGAAACATATACAACCTATCCACCAGATCACCGATCAACTGTAGTTCCACTGGGTCCACTCCCTCCCTGTAGATAAAGACATGTTCTCTCTTGAACAATGTACATTATCCTACATCCTCCAAGGCTGAGACTGAGAGAAAGTTAACCCTCAACCCTGGAACAAAGATAACTTCATCAAGCTCCAAGAATCCTCCATACTTGAGTCAGAATCTAACCCTTCCAACTCCACATACAAATCAATCCATACCACCTTCATTTATCACATGTCAGTCATGACCCATATCTGTGATAATTAGGAATACTCGCCAGATTCCTATCATGTGGCAAGAGGCTCCACTATCCACAATCCATCTAATATCACCTCCAAATCCTCTACTATCGACACTGGAAACTAGGGTAACCAAAGAAAAATCCCTATCATACTTGGAAGTAAAGTCCTACATGGCTATTATAGTAGCTGTCTTAGGCCCCTCTGGTTCCTTATTCTTCTTCTTCCTCCTAGGACAATGAGAAGCAAGGTGCCCCAACTGGTTACAACAATAACATCTGACTTTATTCAAGTCCCTCCTGAAACTTCCTTTCTTCTTTCTCTTTGCAGCAAGAGCAACATTCTCATCAGCTCCATATGTCTTATGTCCATTGCTCTAAGATCCTTCACATATCTCCTCTTGAGTGAAATCGTCCCATAGTCTGCTCCAATCTGGAAGATGGTCATGACCCACCACACACTTCATGAAGACTTCCCATTCCTTGGTGAAGCCTTTCAAGGCTATCCTCACCAACTCTGAATTCGATATGACCTCTCCAACAACAACCATCTCATCTTTCACTTGACCTACCTGGGTAATATAAGAAGAAACACTCTCCTCCTTATGCATCTTAGCCTTCAAGGCCATCTTCTGGTTTTCATTCTTCGCCTCAAATAATTTCTTAAGTGCATCCCACATCTCTTTGGTTGTCTTGTTCTCAACCAAGTGTGGGATAAGGTGATCCTTCACCCTATCCAGAATAATCCTCTGAGATTTGGCCTCCTTGACCTCATGCAAATCCAAAGCAATAGGATATGTTGTGGGAACCACAACAACAGAACTAACATAGTTCCAAATTTTGTTCTCCTTGAGAAAAACTGACATCGGAACCTTCCACTGCAAATAGTTGGAAATGCCATCCAACTGATCCTCAAATCTAATACATCTAGCCATATTCCCTGTCACAACTCAAGGAAAACAAACAACATATTTCCCCTCTTCAACCTTGCCCAAAAATCTCACTGCTCACTATCACTTGAAGCCTAAGCTATGATACCATGTGGAAATTTAATGACAAAATCAACAAGCTAATATTATGTCTTGCATGAACTCTGAAATGTCTAAAACCCACATTCAAAAATTACCATAAGCAGAAATACACATTTCTAAGTAATTATGCAGCGAAATAAACACAATGAACAACATTCAATCAACCATGAATAACTCAGAAATTTAGGCAAATGTCAAGGAAAACCCCAATGTGGGGAAACCCAATGAGAGAGAGAGATTTATTATTTAGCTTCAGGAAAGTACATATCAACAACGATAACACAATTTCCAGCTAAGAGAAAAACCACTTACAGCACCCAAAAATTCTTGCCTCGATTTCCATGCCAAGTCCCTACTGTTGTACCACCCAGAAAATATGCACCTCGAAATCCATGCAAACAATCTATTGTATGGATTGTTTTGTACAACCCAACATCAAAAAATGCTCAAAACAACCTCGAAAATTGTGCCAATGTTGCCTCAATTTTCGTGCCCTCTCCCCTTTGTTGTACGGACTGTACGGATCCGTACAATACAGTCTCCAACAATAGAAAAAATGACCCAACACTTAGACAAAAATTCCTCCTTGGGATTTGTGCCCAATATCTCTTGGGAAATGTCCCCTCTTTGTTGCCATCTTTCCTCTCTCAAGCTTGCTCATAAAATCTCTCAAACTCCTTCTCTCAATGTGTCTTGCACACTACCCAATGCATTCTTTTATAAAATTTGAAAATGACATTTTCCCTCCCAAGTGTCTTTTCACCTTTCCCAACCCTAAATCCAAAGGCCAAGATCTAATCTTGCCTTTGCAAGATCAAGGGCCATGATTCATTCCCTCCAAAATAAATCACTTAAATTATTAAAGTACATTTCACTTTATTACATAAGTGTGCTTTATGAAATAAAGTCATTTTAATATTAGAAGGTACACTTCATTAAAAAGTCTCTTTAATAAAAGAACCACTTTATCTCAACTTTATAAAAACCCATTACAAAGTCAAGTGTCTAATAGTGTAGGTACAAGGTAACTTCCACATACAAGACACATATGCGTAGTACCTCCCGACCTAAAAAACTAACATTAAGGAGAGGTGGTGCATTCTAGAGGAAGGCTGCCCACCTTTAGAGAGGTGGTGCCCTCCCTCTCCACTTCTTTTTCACAAGTGGCAACTGCAAGGAGTTGGGAGAGAGGTGGCAGCCCCACCTCTCACACTTGGCAACCTTTTCCCTTCCAAATGGTGCGCCTTCCCTCCTTAGGAAGTGCACCCCTCTCCCTATAAATGAAAGCATTATTCCATTTGTTTGGCTAGTTTTTGGAGCTTGGGAAGAATTCCTTGTTGTATTTTTTCTATTGTATCATCATTCAATATTGGAATAAAATGTTTTGGAGGCTATACTGGTGTACCATTTTCATGTGTGGAATTTCTGTGTCATTGTGTCGAATGTGAGGTATAATTTGTTTTTGTGCTTTTGCTTCTAATTGTTAATGTGCGCCCTTCAAGAGGAGTTGTCTCCTAGTAGGGTAAGATTAGAAGAGCCAGGTTACTTTATAATCTTATTGCTTATTTACATGTGATATCTTTACATTGCATGTTCATTTCGGTTGATGTTCATGCTCTTTTAAAGTATCTTTGTAGGTAGCACCATAATTTTAACAATTTATTAGGAAATAAGTCTCTAAGTTAGCTAGTTCTCACACATAGTCCTCATTCTTCAAGATCTTAAAGAAGACATAGTCCCTCTTTGATCCATCAAGAAGACTCCATATTGCCCAAGGATTCCAAGGCTTTCAATATCTTCCTTCTATCTTTCTCAAAGAAAATATAATTTCCTTTGGTTACTTCATTGCTTGCAAGTGCTTAGATCTGAAATTTAATTTTAAATCTTCAATTTCTTACTTGGCATGCATAACTTAAACTAGATCTAGTTTTGTACTTGCAAGTTTCATCTAAAGTTTAGATCTAGTATAGAAAAAGTTTCATCTTATCAAGCCTCTTATTCAAAAAATTTAAGGGTTAAAAAGTAGTATTTTTCCAAGAGCTTTCATCTTTAAATTTGACATCTAAGTGATTTTAATTTGCTTCTCTAAAATAGAAGCCAAAGACCCTAAGGAAGCAAGCTTTCTAGCTTGTTCTCCTTATTTCATTTTGCCTCTTTTTCTTAGTTTTTACTTAGCAAAATTTTTGGGTTTTTCTCATATGATCCAAAGACACTTCTAAAGTGTTTTGGGGGAAATTTGATCTTTGTTTGGTTGTTGTTTTGTGCAGTTTGGTGAGTAGACAAAGGGAGACTCTATCAGATTTTGCCAGAATCGAAGCATCTTGGACACCCAAGAGCACCCCATTCTTCAATAAAGACTTATAAAACCTTGTAAATACTTGTGATCCCCCTAATGAATCATCACAAGTCATTCCAAAAAAGATCATTGTAATCTCATTAATAAAATTAGTGGGCCACATAGTCCCCACTTTTCATCCCCCTAGGGGGAACGATGTCATTGTGTGATTGTTAATTTTGGCTCATTTTTGTTTATGCTTACAATTCTCACCTAAAGGAAAGCTAAAATTGACCATAAAATTTATCACAAGCACCGCAAAACACTTAGAGTAGATTTCATTTAATTAGATTAGTTTAGTGGTATTTCAATTTCTAGTTAGATTTCCTTTCTGCAATTTCTTTTCAGTTTTTTCAATTTGGAAAATAAACCAATCCCCTCAACTCCCCCTAGTATGCTCTGAACCCTTGCAATCCTAGCTTGATTTGGGAAGCTCATGAGAATCGGGGTTGGTCAGTGTGGAGTAGTTTTAATAGGACAATCTCAAAGTTGATATTGCTTGATTGGAAACACAAGAGAGATTGTGTGTGAAGTTAGACGAGAAATTTGAGATCTAGCTTCTCCCTGTGTTGGACATCTGACAGTCTCTTGAGATATTGTGTGAAGTCAGAGGGATATCGTCCCTGTTGGACATCCACATAGTTCAACCTCCAATCTGAGGGATAGTCTCTTAGAGGCCAAATCTAGATTAGATTTATTTTCTTGTACCACTTTGCACACATCTCACATAGTGACTTTCACTCACAACAATCACTCCAACTAAACAACTCATAATAAAATATTACAAGAAAACTTGCAACACTCCTCTTCAACAACATCATCTTGTTATTGGCACTGGTCTCATTACATTTATGCTTTCAAGCATTTTACTTCAAGCATTTACTTTTCAAGCATTTACATTTCAAGCATTTATTTTATATTGAAGTAATATATTATTGAATACATCTAAATTTCTTACATATTATTGAATGTATCTTTGATAGTGAATGAATCATACATGTTGCTAGATTAGATTGTTATATCATTCTTACTTTATAATAAACTCCTAGATTCATTTTCTTGTACTTAGATTAGTTCAATCCTTAGATTATTTTCTTTAGGGACTACCCCCTTGGATTTGCTAGGAGTTGGCCTAGACAGAGGAGTCAAGGATCGGGTGACAACACCTTGACTCGATACTTTCCCCTAAGGACACACCCAATGGATTGAAGATTTCTTTCATATTACTCGATGTGTGTATAAAAGCATAAACAAGGACAAGGGAGTTCCTTGAGTGCCATGTGTCATTAAGGGCACATGCAAATATATTTGGAGGATTTAATACATTTCCCCATCATTGGATAACCATGCCTTCATCATGGATTTATTTTATCATCATTCCATCACTCTACCCTAATATATGTACACTGATACTTCCATCATTGTACTTGTACTATTGCGGCGGAAGAAATGGGTTGCCAGGCCCATATGATGTGGAAGAGGCGAGTTTTCAGGTCCGTGAATAGTTTTCTTTGTGTGAGAAACTGTTGGGGATTGTTCCCTGGTGCACTGGAAAATAACTATAGGTCTATGAGACTTCCTTTTTGATCTGTTGTTGAATCCCTGGAAGGGAAGTGGGGCAGCCGAAGGACTGTTGAGCAGAGAAGGGGAACACTTCCTAGGGTGGGACATGTATGTGGGGAATGAGAGACTGTAGGCTAGTTGCATAAGTTGCGTACTTTGGACTGAGCAATTATGTTGACTATTAGACATTAGCCTAGCTTAGGATTCCCTTGGCTTTGGTGGAGTTTTATCCCCAGCTTGGGGGTGACCCACTGCTAAGAATTATGAGTAGTGTGGTCTATGGCTGGGAGGAACATGAAAGGTTTGCAAGCAGTCGATGTTTTTCATAAAAGATGAGTATTCTTATGTGTAATTACATGTTGTTACTATGTGTAATATATTTTATTTATATTGTTGTAATTGTAAATTTATGCATGGATTATGTATGATGTTAGTTTTGCATATTATTGCATATGCAAGACATTCTTATTAATTAAATGATATCAAAGAGTTTGAATTCTAGTGTGGTAATGCTCAGATTGAGACTGGGAATGCTACAAGATGGCATCATATAATTTTTGTTGAGTTGCTGGTAACGGGGACATTAGAACAATAATTAAAAGATATCAAACCTTATTCAATCAATCAAGCAAAAACTAAGAATGCAACTATATAAATTCACATCAAACACACAAACAAAACAAGAAAACAAGCAAATACACCTGCAATGGTTTTTGTTTTCAATGATCAATGATAATTTTTCAGAGCATGAAAGAGACTGTTATTGACTACAAATAGATACTCGGGCAACCAAACCAACAAAAAGGCTGAGGAAAAATTAGGAAAAACAATGTTGAAGACCAAAAAAACCACATCCTAGTAAGCACTCGATCCTTTTGTGAGGGAAAGGGGAAAGTACTCGCACCCTAATCAAATGGAACAAGTGATTACTCACTCCATTTCCAAGGAAAACCAACTAATGACTTCAGTTAGAGGGAAAATTTATCAGAGAACCTAAAAACAAAACTTGAAATTTGGCATGATAGGGTTGTAAACAAGCAATCAAATAGGAAACAGACCAAAGAAATCAACCATAAATCCTAGAAGTAACATGACACACCCTACAAAGAATAAATATAGGATGTATTCCCTAGTGGAGTCACCATATCCATTACCTTTCTCAAACCAATATGGCTAACACCAAACAAGACCTTCCTTAAACCAATATGGAAAATATAATCGAATTATGCAATAACCAACTACAAATATGAGAGTTAGTACGAACACGAGAAATTGAGCATTAAACATGGAAATGCAAGTAGACTATATCTAGTGGGGAGAGGGGGAGAAGAAGAGAGATATCCATTTTTATAAATAAAATCAACAGTACAAAATATACTTGACTTATGCTATAGGCACTTCTCATAACTGATGTCCAAATTCCTCTTTCCTCGAGCCACTCAGGACTACTTGACTTGAAATGTTCCATTCTTCTAGAAGAAGAGAAAGAAAATGATGTCTTAGATCTCTATCTCAGAAAGTGGAAAATGGAAAATGTCGAGAATGGAAATACTCAGGGAGATGTTGGTCATAAAAACCATGGGGAAATTTCTCTAATTGATCGGGATCAGATGATAACTCTAGTATCACAGGGCTTGGGTGTAAAGTATCATTCTTTGAGGTCTTATTTATACAATTTCAAGATGGTTAAGATTGTTTCTCACGAGAATTAGGAAGTTATGGAACTAATTTTCCCGTAAAATCCATGCGGGAGTTCGTAATTTTCATGAGTTTATATTTGTTTACTTAGTTGTGAAGGAAAACACTCATTTCCTAAAGGGAAGGTGCAAGTACTCACTCCCTTAGTGAAGGAAACCAATGAGTGCATGATGAAGAGGACTATTTTGCAAAGTTGGGAGTGGAATTAGTCAACAAAACTCAAGCAGAGAATGCATCAGGGCTAGTAAAGTGCATCTTAGATAAAATGAGGTGACTAAAGATGTTATAACAATGGATTTCAAAGATCAAACTATTATGTAGAGCAACATAATCAATGTCTGGTGCTAATAGAATCTAAAGGGAAAAGGTGTTTGTGAATATTAAAGTAGCTTATACTACTAGTGATGATTACAATGATCTTTGAAATATGTTTGTGAAATTTTATAGGCATATTTGCTAGGGCTTTCCAAAGGTTTATGCAAATAGTTTTGATTGATTTCATCAACCAATGGTACTAACATAGTTACCAACTTAACGAGAACTCTACAAAGTTCTTGTTTTTGGGGGGTCACGTTTTTTACATTGTTTTTAAAAATGGTGCTACCAGTAGCATCCCCCTCCCTTTTTAGGTGGTTTTTTGATATTTTAAATTTTCTGATACATAAGGTTTGCACTTTTTTTTAATGCTTGTTTTTTCATTTATTTTCAAATTGTTCAATTTTATTTTTTTTTCTCAACGGCATTTTTTCATCTATTTTCAAACTTTTCTATTTTTTTATTTTTTTTTAATTCAATGGTATTTTTAATCATATTTCCATGTTTCATCCAATGTTAAAAATGTTGTACACCATTTTTTTTTTAAATTAAGATTTTTCATATAATTATGTGTCCTTAATTAAGTTATGATTCCATAATTTTTAAATATAATGGAAAATATCATTTTTAACACATTTTTTTACCTTTACTTCAATACATAGAAAATAATTGTAGTTAAATAACACAATTTTTAAATATTTAGCAAAAAAATATAATTCATTTTTTTTATCAATTAAAAACTAAAAAAAAAGAATTTATATTAAAAACAAATTTATATTAAAAAAAAATGAAGAAAAACCTAAAAAACTAAGAAATATATATCAAATGATGATGATGATGATTAACATCCACTAAGACCTAATTGGTCTATCAGACCTTAAGAGGGTAAGTGATTACTTGCGATTCTTTAGAATTTTGTTTCTGTGCTCGAAAAGCATTAAGAGAAGCTTTCCAAGATCACCATACTT
>ML783168.1:74271-84566 GCA_009831015.1 Picea engelmannii | reverse complement strand
GGGGGGGGGTTTGGTACAAATTTATACCACACACACACACACACACACACATAATATATATATAAACATCAATATTTAAATCATTTTTTGGGGGGTTTTGGTACAAATTTATACCATATTTTTTGTGTGAAAACACAATAAAATCTTTCAAGTGTGTCAATGTTTGTTTGTCATGCAATATTGGGCATGCACAAATACATGGTCTATATATTCTCTTTCTCATTTGGATAACAATATTGGGTATGCACAAATACATTGTCCATATATTCTAGTGTTCCTTTTGAACGAGTTGTGAGGATTGATGTTTGATTGGTTATAAATCTCAAAAATTGATAGATTCAACACTTAAGGGAAAATTGATAGATTAATCACTTAAGAGGTTATCAATTAAAGATAGATTGATCAGTTAAGGGGGCTATCGGTTAAAGAGTACAATAACTCACAAAGGAGTAGATTAATGAGTTTATCATTGGTTCTTTTCTATTTATCTTTACCTAGATGTATTGTTTTTTTTAATGTATCCTTATATATTATGAAATTGTAAAACTTGATTGTGTTCATGAATTAAAAATTTACTTTTTAAAATTATAGATTTTAAATTGAATTAATGGAATCAATAGGGTAAAAAACCTTTTCTTTTGGAAGTGTAATTTTTACCTAGTGAATTATAATTCTCATTTAATCAAATGACAAAGAATATTTTGTAGGGGTACTAAAAACAAGGTCGGAAGTGCCCCCTTATTAATCCCCATTTTATAATTGCATGCAAGTTTACAACTATAAAAGCTAACGCTATAAGTGGGAGAGTTTTGTATCTAAAAGATATGAATTCTCACATCATATATGCAAAACCTTGACATAACTTACATATGAAGACATATGTCAGTGTAAAAATGTCATTTGGTAGAAAATGAAGAGACACATGGTCGAGAATGTAAAACCAAACTCTTATACACCCCAAACTCGGTACACCCAGTGATTTTACCAAGATAATGTATATGCATGATATGGACAAAAAATAATGAGAATGTACCAAGGAAGAGCTCTGAGGAGAGCCACAACACCTAAAGGCCAAGAGTTATCCAACCAATTAAATAGAGAGACATGTGGTCATCATAACGCTACTGATGAAGAGTGTCCATTGCTCCTACAGGATAAGAAGGGGATACAAGTGTCAGCAAAGATAGAAAAAATGATGAGCATTGTTGGGCTACAAATGTTTTGATCAGTTAGATAATAGGTCAAAAAATTAAAGTGGTTTGTATTGTTGAATTAAATTGTTCTTTTTTTGTTGTTTTGGTTGGATTTCAAGATACAAATTCTTTTAATCTCATCATTGTGTTATCGAAACTCTAATTCTGACTGTAATTACACGCTTCAATATCATTGTCATTCTATAAAGTGTTTCAATATCGCTATGTCATTCTATAAAATGTTTCAAAAGAACTTAGTTCAATGGTTCTTTATACAAATTATTTGTTCTATGAGCATTATCCTCGTAGTGTGGCTCAAGGTTAAGTGAATAGGAAACCAAGATCGTTTGGTCTCGTTAGAGAGAAGGCTATCGTTAAATGTTTCAAGGTTTCTGGAATGCAACCTTCGTAATCCTAACTCCTAGCAAGATCTTTATAGAATATGTGGACAAGAAGATGATGGTTTGTGCATGTATTTTTTCTGACAACAACATTACATCACTGAAATTATACTTATTCATAGCAGAAACAAAACTGACTTGATTCCTTGTCGATAGATATTTTCGCAACACGAATTGCCAAGACCTGTCATTTTCAATTCGTATGAAAAAAAATATATAATGACGTTAAATTTTTTTTATAATTGTTATTAAATGGGTGTTGGGGTCACCAATTCATTGTAGTCTCATTGATTCCTCCTTGAAATGGCCAATTTCATCAAATAATCACCAATCCACATGCATCTTTATCAAGCATTAAATTGCTACAATAATTATCCACAACATGCATCATCCAATACTTTCCGTGCCAACTATTGCCACCAGACTACAATTTGATTACTCATCGTTGCTAATCATAGTCTTCAAATTTGTTTTTATTACTGAAGTCATATGAATACTTTTGATTATAATAGCTACCTGCAATGTTATTGTTATCATTCCACTTAATCGAGTAAACATTTAAATAATTAGGTTATCTATATTACCCCAAGTAATCAACCTAATGTTATATGATTGTTAATGATAGTTCTTCATCCACTATACATCAAAGGGCTCTACACTCACCACACCTATATTTTTAGGAAAAGTTCTAAATTTTTCCAAGGCTATCATTTATATATTATAACTATTAAGTAAAATAATATGATAAGAATAAGTTAAACAAGTTTGTTAAAAAAAAACTAAATGTTGACACTCAATTTAAACTTGAAATTATTTAACGGTAGTTAAAATTAAAATTTAATAGTTAACTTAAAAGAAAATCCTGTGAAAACAAAAAAATTAAATTTAAAAGAAAATCTTGTGAAAACATCAAAATTAAATTTAAAAGAAAATCATGTTACAACAACAAAATTAAATTTAGATTCTACACTAAGAATTCATCAATCAAACTAATTGCAATTTCTACAATGATCAAATTCTATAGTAATGACATATTTGATGTTTTCTAAATACAACTTTTGGTAAGGTATTGTAACTACATAAAATGTGTGGATTATGGATGCCTATATATGTTAAGTAGACTCGAGCTAGGGGGGTTATATATACACATTGAAAACAATTGCTCTGACACTTGACATTGGAGAAGGAAATAGTAGATGAGATAGTATATTATCATGGCCGGACACATAAAATAATTATCACCACAATTATGATAAAGTCGATCAATATTTTAATTGTCGTTATAACTTAATTAAATTAAAAGTTGAAGAATGAAATAATATATAATAATAGATCTCTTAGTTTGCTTTTGCTTTTTAACTAGTTTATACTTATCTTATTTTAACAAGGTTGAATATACTCTTTTTAATTTTTTATTAAATAATTTATATTTATATTCTTATAAGAATAGTGAATATATATTTATCAAAATTTTAGATTACATATGTATTGAAAAGTTGGTTGATTATTTTATTTTTTATAATTAAATGAAAGTGTAAAAGGTTGTAATGGTATGGTTTGTTTTAAATAAAAAATAAAATGGAATATATGCAAATAAAAAAATCAAATATTTTTTAAATCATAAGAATAAAATTATATCATAATAAAAAAATTAAATTAAATTATTTAAATATATAGGTTTTCACAATTAAAAATAAAGTTTTTGAAACATCATTAAATTAGATTAAAATATTGTAATTATAATAAGCTATTAATAGATAAAGTTTTTGAAATATCATTAAATTAGATTAAAGTATTGTAATTATTTTTTTTTTGTTTGTTAATTTGTGCGAGACCTGTTGGCTACGCGATTAACCTGTGGCTTGAGAAACCGCGACTCAGGGGCATCTAAGCCGTCAAAATCACCCGGGGATCGCACCCGGCCTGAGCCACACCAACCCTTAACATGGTTGGATTTTTTGTCCCCGCAAGTTTCGAACCGGTAACTTTAACATCACGGAGTGGCTTAACAACACACTCCGTCACCGACTGTCCTACACCTCGGGGACAAAGTATTGTAATTATAATAAACTATTAATTTAGTAGTTAATTAAAATTATATTAAAAACATTAAAGTATTATAAATCTAATAAACAATATTAGTTTGACAGTTAATTAAAATTATAATAAAAACATTAACAATGAAATATAATTAGTAAAAAGACACTTATAAAACTCCATCTAGAGAGCACTAGTTTGTCTTATCCTTAAAAATTCTTTATTCTTCAAAGTCTTGTAATGCAAACTTATACAAATATATTTTCTTAAACAACTCCATAATGATTCCAAAAAATCCTCAATGACCAAACTCAACAAAAGTAAAATAAAGATCACAAAGTTGATTGAAATTGGAATTATGATAAAACAATTTTAACAAAGATCTAGCCTTTTGAAAGTACAATAAATGAGATGTCATATATTTGGCTCAAAGAAAACATATATTATTTAAAAATATATTTTAAATTTAATTATATATATATATATATATATATATATATATATATATATATATATATATATATTACAAAAATGTAAAACAATTTATCTAAAATAAAAAAAAGTTAAAAATTGTTTTTTTAAACTAAAATGAAAATTCAAACTGCTTAGCAAAAAGCATCAATCAAACACAAAAATTCTATCAAATTTTACCAAGTTTAATGCCTTCCACGGCATAAAAATTGAAAGAGAATGTGCATATAATACTATGATAACTTAGCAGTACTCTTTGACTTTTACAAGCTCTCTGTACGTGTATTCTTGCATGTTGTCATTTAACATGAAGACCGTCGATGCCTTGTCAGCATGCTCTTTCAGAGGGCAGTCTTTTGAAGGTCCACAAAAGTAAATATAAGACAATGCATTTTGGGTCTGTCTTATTTCATTTATTTACATGTTAAGAAAAGTACGTTCGATTTGATGGATTTTGAATATGTGTATTTATGGATTTGTGTGTTTTTTGGTGTGGAAGGAGTTTTATAGGTGGACAAATATGGTTTTCTACAAAACCTATCCCTAAGATGCCTTCAACATAAAAATGGTGGTACTGGTAGCACCACTTTTTTATTTGGGGGTTGATTTTAAAGTTTTTTTGAGCAACCATTTGATCCTTTAAGCCCATGCTGGAAAAAAATTGTACTTTTGACCCGGTTACAAGAAATAGTGCTACCGGTAGCACCACTTTTTTATTTGGGGATTGATTTTCATGTTTTTTATGAAAAAATATGGGTTTTAAGGGCTAGAGTTCTCATTTTGAGGTCACAATTCTTATTAAGTTGGTAACTTTGTTTACTTCCTCAATTTCTAAACCATTGTGAATTATTTGGGTTATTTTTTGGTATATGAAGTGTTTTTAGTTAAGTTCTTGGACATCACCCATGTTATTTAGCAATATTATTGTAGTGTAAAAAAATGACACTATTGTAGTAGTTTGTGATCATAATTGAAGTTGTCCATGTTGATGGATGTTTATGCAATGAAATGATGTTGCCATGTTCTTTTTTTTTCTTTTTATAATTGCTTTATAATTGGTAAAGGATAAACTATTAGGGAAATAGTTTGTTGTTACTAACAAATGCTTTTATCACGAATTAGTAAAAATCAAAGAGATTGTGATTCCATTTGAAAATTGAATAAATCATTTATAATTTCATTTGTAATGGACCAAAGAATTCATCAATTAGATATAAATAAACAAGGCTACATGGTAGCAAATACCTGCCAAAGTATGATTACATGAATATTGTTAATGTTATGTCCAATTACATGCATACAAATAAAATAAAAATGTTATTTAAATGAATTTGTAATAAAGATATGAAATTTGTAGATTATTTGATATTTTGTATTGAATATTGAATAAGTGTGGATATGAAAATATTATCTATAAGGATATTTTAATATGTTTCACTTATACAGTGGTGAGAGTTGTATTTTAATATATGAAAACTACCGCATTTTCATAGGTAAATAAAAATTATTTATAGAAACAAAAGAAAAGAAAAAAATAGCGTCACCTTTGAATAAGGTCTTCAATGTGGTATCGATGAAAGATACAGTGATTGCGCATATGGGTTAGGAAGATATGAAAGATGCAGTGATTGTGGATATGGGTTAGCAAGATATCCATGTAATTGGTAAAACTTTAAACCCTTATGACTGTATGTGGAGTTGTAGCAATGTACACAAAATGAAAGTGGTTTTACTCTTATGGAAAAATGGAAAAATAGAGCCTCGTCTAGTTCTGAAGAATGTTTAGCTTATATTCGTGATACCATTAAGCACTACTAGGTTGAACTCACCTGGAGAATATGCATGTTACAAACCTAGAACATCAAAAAATTCGGGTTTTCTTGTTCCACGATGAAATTCATATATTAAATAAGCCACTTGGGTATCCACGCAGTAAATAAACATCAACCACTTGCCAACGTCAAATTAGCGTAAAAGAATGCATTGGAAAGAAGGGCTATTGGGCATGGAGCCAAAAGTAATCTCACTATACTGTTTGAGATTAGCATGTTTCTCGTTGTTTCTTATTAACTTTCAAACAGGATCTTGAGTTTGAAACCTCTTTAAATTGAGGGTTCTCGGCATTAACCAGACATTCCAGTGCTTTCGTTATGTTTTTAAAGTTATTATTGCTGACGTTATCTAGCACAACTATTACTCTTTAATGGAGGTCGCAATGCCACACTTTTCAACCAGGTTCAATGTTGGACGTGATAACTCATGCAAGGTAACATGAAGTTGTATCGTGAGCTAACCGTTTATTGTGAGAGTAAAGTTTCGATAGAAAATCGAATGAGAAAACAAAGAAGATACATAACCTACCAATCATTGCATGCTTCACATTGAGCCATTAAGACATCAGTGTTTTACGACATTTCACGAAGGCATTTTGTTAAAGACACATCTTGGAGGTCGGCAGATCGAAACCCCTGGAGGCGAAAAAGAAAAAGAACCCCGGGAGGCAAAAAAGAAAGAAAAAATTTCACAGCAGATCTCGCTGAATTACATGGCCACCCTATCGGGAGTGAACCCTCCAGTTGCAGCTTTGTATTCAAAGTGGCAGAAATAGTCTTCGAAGCCGACGCTTTCCAATTTGGTGTAGTTCTTGAAAGTATGCACACTGCTTTTTCCCTCAATTCTATCGACGCTCTTCTCGTCGAAATGATCCAAAAGGAAGAGCTCCTTTGTGTCGTGGAATTGGTGGTGACCTCCTATAGACTCCTCTAGCCGATAATACCATCACACACAGACCTTCACAAGGTTTCCCCGACCATCGGCTTCTATCTTGCATTTCACATTCAAAGGCAACAACATGTGCAAGAGCCGCTTCTTCCACTTCTACATATGCACACATATCATTCTATTGTAGTGCCTTGGATCCTGTGATTAGAAAAATTCATTTTATAACGTTAATATGTAATACAACCCCCCAAAAATTGACCTTAATAGGGATCAATGTTATAGTTAAGGATATCAATTTACCTTTCAATTGGTTTAAAATGGTACGTGAATTAGGATTTGAGAGTTGGGGACCAATGACTGAAGTAGGATTCACTACTACTAGATTAAGGTGCTTGTCATTTGAGAGTGCCCATACAGCTTTCTCTGAGAGTGTCTTTGCCAATGGAGACCACAACTACACAAACACATAAGGCATTTGATAATGAGTTTTTCTATAATTTAGGACGAATTATATTTACAGAACTATGAAAGTGAATCGACTTGCATTCTTTTCCCGACACAATTCAAGATTGGTCCAACACTTCTCGTCCATAATTTCTCCGTCGCCAATATTGCCAATCCTCCTCCCGCAAACAATGGCCGACATAGAGGAAGTGAACACCAAATGCTTCACACTCTCTGTGGCAGCGCAAGCTTCCACCACATTCAATGCGCTCTGAACCTCGTAGTCTATGCTATCAATCTACGACACCCAATAAAACATTATGAAACCCTTTGTTTCCATTAATTTATCCAAATTCTAAAAAATCTTCATAAACTAATTTATACTGGATATTCCTGCAATCCATCAAGATGATCACAAGGCGCAGGGACATGCAAAACTCCATATCAGTCATTGATGTTGCCGAAAACGTTGCGATAATCCAAGATATCAGCTTGGCATATCTCCAGCTTCCTCGATAATGCTTCTTCATACTCCATCCGCTTCATGGTATCTGAAATAGCTTACTAAAGTGACAGAGCGTTGAGTGTTGAAGTCTGTAGCTTTAGTCAAGTGACAAGAGATGAAGTCTTTCAATGGCCACAATGAGTCATCGACTGCAGTGACAGTCATCGACTGCCAAACAACAACAGGAGGAGGATACTGACAAGGGCTCTGATCTGCAGTGCATCGACTGCAGTGACATGTCAAGACCCCACCGTCGGCTCGGCAATAAGATGTTCGTTTCAATAGCGAATGGGATCTTTCCAAAAAGGATTTTAAATAATTGAAATAAATAAATAAAATCCATTGCTAAAGTATGACATTAGAAAAGTATACAAATTTTTGGTCAAATGAATAGATTAATATATAGTCAAGGGCAAACTCATCGCTATATACCAGCCTATCGACAGGTATAATATTTGTTGTAACACCATAGAACTATTCTTTAATGATCACACTAACCAATATACCAAGTATGTTACTTTTTCATGCATTTTTCATTTGTTGACAAAAACACCCGAGCCATGGCACTATAGTTTACCCAAATTGAATTCATAATCAATTTGCACTACTTGTCCTTTATTAGTTTCCCCCAATTTAAACTTGTTTAACATGTCAATATATATTCATCATCTAACTTAGTTTCTTTGGCATATCTAGAAGAATTATTTTTAATAAATACACTATTTTTTATATTCTTACCTTTGATCTTAACACCTTGAAATTGTTGCATGTAAGCATCTTGTGCTATGCTTTTGACATCCATTTGGTGCACTTTTCACTCAAGTTGCAATGTTGGTGCTATCATCAAGATGATTGTTAACACTTTGGTTGTTTTGTAGGATTCTTCGAATTATTATCTTAATCAACATCCTCATGCAAATCCATTCACTATTAGTCATGCCTTATGCTTGTCCAGACTGCATAGATCTATATACTTACTCAAGTTGAGGAGATGCTCGTGACAAGAGTGAATCCAATATTGGATGTGACCCATGCACGTGGTGGGAAATACAAAAACAATCACAATCTATTAGTTTCCTGCATGACATACAAATAATCGTCACTTCTCTACCCCACTGAAACGAGGACTTAGACATCTTGGTTGTGACAAGGCACAACTTTGAACATAAATATTATGAATGCTTGGTTAGTAGATCTTGTGTTATGGAAGCATTAGAGCACAAGTTAGCACATGATTCATATTATCGGGATGCCCAACTTAACCCAATCACAATAGCCACTTTACCCATTGAATATACAAATACCTTGCCTTAGCTACATGATGTAAACACTCATACTTAAGACCACAACAAGGGCCACATATAATTAGATGATGATTATAATGCCTCTATCAACCCACATTACCAATGATCATCATCTTTTGTAACTAGTCTCAAATGCACATAACAGAGTAAACTAAATAAGGAGTTACTTATAATTTGCAAATTACAAATCCATAGATTCCATTGAATGGATCCATGTTGACTCGTCACTTATCAATGAATACAACACAGAGAGGCTCTTTACTATGGCCTTCCCACAAGTTTTTCCATGCCCAAATAACCACAATTAAAGAAATTGAAATGCAAGATTATGCTTTGTACCTATTAAGATATCATGATAATAGAATTTGTACGCATCCCAAAGTCCACTATTTCTTATATAACCATATGATGCACCATTGTAGAGAAACAACAACTGTCATCTTTGTAAAGAAACCTGGTGAGGACAACTTACCAACAACCATTGTAAATTTGTGCCATTACCTTCAACACTTGCCTGATCATAAACATGCAGAACATGTTGTGAGCTTCATCTCCGCTTTTCATGGAACAAGATCTTTCTAAAAAAAATCTAGGAATGAACTAAAAGAGATGATCACACATCTAGCCTGTCAAACATTGTTCACTATGCTTAGTGCATCAAACACCAAACAAAATGATTTGCAAGGTCATGACCGATGAACCTCTATCCAATGCAAGTGAGCATCACAGTTGGAGAATTCAAAATATAATCACAAACCCACATTTGACATCTCTATACAGTTTTTTTCTTTCTTCAATGGAATACACATCCCGAGAAACCCTCTAGGTACTTCCCCTCATTTCGACGATGGTACAGGAGATAAACCAATCATATGCATTTTTGGCAACCTAACCCAGTGTGGACATTGAGTGAGGTCCAACAATCTCTACAATATATATGCCTGATGAGTTAAACCCATGACCTCTTGCTTGTAAACCACCTCTCAGCCACTCAAGCTAATCCATTGGGCTTTTGGCATCTATATACATAGACCACAAATTCACAATCTTCAATGAAGAAATCCTTAGAAAACACCTCCATACAAAATATCAATAATTAATTTATTTTTTCTTCATAATTTCTTTTTCAAAATAAAACTATTTCAAAAAATACATTTTTTTTAATTATAAACATAATTCTAATACACTTCATTTTATACAATATCTTTATATACCTACA
>ML783168.1:52673-74154 GCA_009831015.1 Picea engelmannii | reverse complement strand
TATCATCTTTACTTTAAATTCAAGTTTCTATAAACGTTACTTTGCACCTTCCACCTTCTTAGAATCATTGCCAATGTTAAAATATTGGGAAAAAATGGAATATATAGGCATTTTCTTTGAATTCCCGTTGCATTTCAAACTCAAACTTACTTATTGATTAAGTTAAAGGTTCTCCTCTACTTTTATTGATATGCTTTGGATTAAAGATCAGACAATTTTATTTTTATTGATATGCTTTGAATTAAAGATCAGACCATTTTAAATAAAGATTAGCCAAAGCCTTGGTAAATGCTTTGGAATAATGATTAGCCCATTTTAAATAAAGCTTAGCCAAAGCCAAAATTATCTTTTTAGAAAGTTAAAAGTTTAAGCGTTAATGAGTCTATACATTGACATTTTTAAAGTGTTATGGTTTGGGTTTAGACTGTAACAGTTTTAATATAATGATTTCAAAATTTTCTTTAGTTATATATAATTTTAATTATAGAAATATGCAATTCTAATTATTTTGATTAGATTTGCCACAAAAATTATTGAAAAAAAATAATAATTAAGTTGTGCAATATATATGCATGACTAATGCTTACTATTTGACAATATGGTATAAAAAAAATGAAAGTGTTATGGTTGGGGTTTAGGTTGTCAAATGAATGGCATTAATGAGGGAAGTCAATTTCCAAGTGCATGAGAAGTTAAAATAGATTTGTGAAAGGTTGATATGTGACAAAGATATTTATAGAATTTGAACCAGAATTAACTTTTACATCCTGTAATGTTAGAAAGCAACATTTTCTTGTTACAATTCTGCTCTCCTACCCTGTTGGGATTTAATAGGAAGAATGGTTAAATATATCCTGAAATTTTAGAAATCATTGAACTTTTACCAAATCACCATTTATGACATCCGGTAATGAGAATGTAAGACAGCAACCAACAAAATCAGAAATTTTAGAAATTATTGAACTTCTACCAAATCACTGTTTATGACTACCGGTAATGAGAATCTAAAGCAGTGACCAACAAAATCAGCTTGATTGCCATGAGGGTGGGAAAAATATTATAGAAATGTAGAATACATCTCTTTAATATTTTCTTCACCAAGACCAACTTTATTATAGGGGAAATTTAAGTGTTTTGGTTTAAAATTAAAGTTGTAGTTTAGTTGTTCTAAGTTTTGGTTTTTTTTAGGGATATTTTCTATTTTATTGTCTTAAATTTTGTTAGAAATTGTTGGATCTACAGATTTGAGTGGTTAATTATGTATAATCTGAGTGCTCCAAGGTTTTTCAGCAAGCTAAATTATTCAAAAATACAATTTAAATAACAAAAAATTATGATTTCGTACAGATTTATATCACCCTATAAAAAAACCAAAACATATAACAGTTATAGAAGACCAAAATTTAATGCCTCTACCCGAAATCAGTATAGCTAGAGGAAAGGAGAGGAGCTCATTAATACTAAGATGACAATGACGGTGACGATCTGTACTTTCCTCATAATGTTTGACAGGGAGCAAACTCTGAGTCTTAGTCAGACCACCACTACTCATTAAGTCTGAGGGAAGATTTATTAAAAACACAGCAAAATACATATTGGTTGGGATTTAATATGAAGAGAAGATTTATTAAAAACACAGCAAAATACATACTGGTTGGGATTTAATACGAAGAGAAGATTTATTAAAAACATAGCAAAATACATACTGGTTGGGATTTAATACGAAGAATGATTAAATACATCAAAAATGAACATTTTCATTTTATAATATGGTTTTAAGAAGCCAGAGTTAATCATTGAATTTCTATTATTGAATTTTTATTAGTTTATTCAAAACTTTAGATTTTTTTGGAGTTTTTAGGAGCATATTTTTCTATAATTTTTACTGAAATCTAACAAAAAATTATTGGAATTCATTTGAGTTATTGAGTTTGTATAATTCCAATGCCACGAGAGTTTTTCAGAATGTTGAATTCATTTATGTATTAAAAAACACAATTTTATTGGAATTCATTTGAGTTATTGAGTTTGTATAATTCCAATACCACTAGAGTTTTTCAGAATGCTGAATTCATTTATGTATTAAAAAATGCAATTTAAACAACATAAAATGACGATGTCACCAAAATTATTAGCTTCATTCCAATGAAAAAGTTCAAAAAGACAAATGCCTTGACAAACCCAACCATTTATTACCATAAAATGAAAATCTGAAGCAACAACCAATAAAATCAGCCTGATTGCCAACTCTATTACATTGAAAGCTTCTGTGTTCTGGCTTAAAATTAAATGCCTCTGCCCAAGGAGAGTAGAGTGGGAGGAGCTCATTAATAAGACTCTATATAGATGATGACGATGGTATCGATATGTGCTTTCCACATGGTGTTTGACAGGGAGAAAACTCTGAGTCTTAGCCAAACCACCACTACTCATTAACTCGGAGGGCGGATTTATTAAAAACAGAGCAGCACAATTGGGTAGATACATGCCCCTATAACCATTGTACTCTCGTGGAGAATGATGCCCAAAAAGTTACAGGGGCACGCTTCGATTTTGGGTATCAGTATTAGGGTTGGATTCAAAAGGTTATACATGAACAAACCTAAACAAACTTAGAAACTAATGTTTAACTTAGTTAAACATTATTGGATTCATTGCACACAATAATAAGAAGCAGCCCAATAAAGAGAAATATCATAATCGCTTAGTTCAACATCGCTGAAATCATCGCACATAATAATAAGCAACCAAAATAAAGAGTAATATCCTGAATTCCAGGGAGTGGAGTCGTACAAAAACATTTAGTTGATCACTATTTAAGGAAGTTAGTACCTTTTAACTCACCATAGAAAAACCAGGGTTTACATGGATAGATGGATCTGTACATACCGTTGATTATGGATCCCCTATTTGGGATGTAGAGTGGACAACATTGGAAAGCATCTAAATCATACACCAAGACTTGTGAAGCCATAATGAAATTGGATTTTAGAAAACAACATCAAATGCAGGGTTAAAAACGGATACACATCAAGATCATCCCAGAAAATGTGAAAACAAGCATATCTTAAGTTCATGCACAAAGGTCGACATTAAAATCATGTGTACAAAGTACCCAAGCATCTGCCTGACAAGTCTGGCATAACTTATGAGAGAAATTGTTAATAAAGCAAAGTAGTGTTGAACTTTGAGTCTCACCAGCTCAAGATCAAAATTAAAGCAAAGCACAAGATCATTTGAATGAAATGAAGTCAAGATTAGAGGGGAATTCAAGCACCATATAGAATTCTTTTACAATCAATAGTACAAACAGATTAGAGCAGTTTGCATAATCTTCGCAACGCCAAAATCTGCAACATAAGCCCCATAATCATCATCCAGCAAAATATTGTTGGATTTCAGATCTCTGTGAACAATGGGTGGTTCACAATCATGATGAAGATATGCCAAGCCCTGAGCTACTTCAAGGGAAATCTTGTATCTTATGGGCCAGTCAAGAACACTAAACTTAGGCCCATGAAGCAGATTCCCTAGGCTTCCATTAGGCATGTACTCATAGACCAATAGATTGGAGTCGTTGTTACTACAACAACACCATATCTTTACGATGTTCTTATGCCTGATCTTCCCCAATGTGTCCACCTCTGCTTTGAAACCATTGTCATTGGAAGCATCATTTTTAGCACTGCTCCAAAGCTTCTTAATGGCTACTAATTCACCATTGCTCAACGTAGCCTTGTAAACCTTACTGGCTTTGCCGCTTCCAATCACGTTATCTTCATCCAAGCAATCCAGAACCTCATATTCACTGAAGCCCAAAATATGAAATGAAGTCAACATCCAGGAAGGTTTCTCTACAGACTTTTTCCTCTCTGCATTTGCAAAGGTTCGGTACCTTTTGTAAAACCACGCGAGTCCAAGGATGAAAATAATTAGAGACAACACAAACAAGCAACGAAGCATCCACCACCAAGTCCTGCGCTTAGCTCTTTCACTGCATTCTTCAAAACATGACTTCATGCCGTTAAAGGCCTCCCGGCTACATAACTCAAGATTTCCCAAAAATCTCCTTTCATAGACCAGATTCTCAAAAGCACAAGGAACTGTACCGGACAAACGGTTTTCCGAGACATTGAACGTATTCAGCTTCAGATTTTTGAGCTTGGAAGGAATCAACCCGGTGAGAAGATTGTCCAAAAGGTCCAAATAATTAAGGATTGATTGTTATCGAATAAATCGGTAGGTGCGGACACTAACTGATCTCCCTAGATCCACCTAGATCTAGAACAAAACACACCAGAACATGATGCTTTCCTTAAGTTTTAAATATTGAATTTACTAACTAAAGAGGGATAGGTGACATACCATTTAAATGTCGCTTCCTCTCGCCATCACCATCCTAGCTCTGTTCCAACACTCATACAATGATGATCCTGCAAAAGAACGCAACCAACCAAAGTGATAGTAATAGCATAAACTCAATATAAACCTGTGTATGTGATCAAGGAATCATACAATAAAACACAACAAGCTTTATAGGAAAGAATCATATTACTGTATCATATTGAATGTGAAAGAGAGATTGCAACCATAGCCTTGATGTCGTAAGGTCCCTTCCAACTGTCCTTCGTTCCCCACACACTTCTTTCTCCAAGGATTCTGAGACCATGGATCTAATGGCTACTCACAATCTATCTTGACAAAGCAAATCCAAAGCCACTCTAACCAAGCTAACAATCCCAAGCCAAAAACAACTTAGCCAATCCAAAAAGCTCCAAAGCTAACTTTCTCCATGAGATATCCTCTCCTTTTATAAGTTGAAGAGGATAAGGTGAGGAGGTTAGGATGATCCCACTAAATCATGAAAGCGAGTAAGATCCAAACCATTTGGGTGCCACCTCACCATGGAAGTTTCTGAGAGAAAGCTCGTTTTTCCCACGTATGAGCATTCTCGCACCCTACCTATAGAGCAACCTGCGAGAATTAGGCTTTCTCACACCCTAGCCATAGTGCAGCCTTCGAACTTCATCTTTAATAGGGTTTTCATAAAGGAGAATGCAATTTCTTTTCTCAGGAAAAGTTCTTCTCTCTTCTTTCTTTAGGAATTCAGGCCATTAACCCCTCTGAAGGCAACAAATAGGTTTACATCATTAACGATCATAGGGATGACAAAAATAATGTGTAACAGAGAGCCCCCTAAAGTATGAAGTTAGAACAGAGTGATAGCTGAAATACTTTGTCGAGTGTGTGTAGGGAACAAGGAACAGTCGGTCGGAAACCTGCCAACAAACAAGGAAATACAGTACAATAATACATCATCACTGAGGTAGGCATTCCCAAGTGGAGCTGCCAATTTTTTTATCGGATAAACCGGTAGGTGAGGACACTAACTGATCTCCCTAGATCCACCTAGATCTAGAACAAAACACACTAGAACATGACGCTTTCCTTAAGTTTTAAATATTGAATTTACTAACTAACGAGGGATAGGTGACATACCGTTTAAATGTCACTTCCTCTCACCATCGCCATCCTATCTCTATTCTAGTGCTCATACAATGATGATCCTGCAAAAGAATGCAACCAACCAAAGTGATAGTAATAGCATAAACTCAATATAAACCTATCTATGTGATCAAGGAATCATACAATAAAACACAACAAGCTTTATAGGAAAGAATCATATTACTGTATCATATTGAATGTGAAAGAGAGATTACAACCATGGCCTTGATGTCATGAGGTCTCTTCCAACTCCTTCGTTCCCCACACACTTCTTTCTCCAAGGATTTTGAGACCATGGATCTGATGGATACTCACAATCTATCTTGACAAAGCAAATCCAAAGCCACTCTAACCAATCTAACAATCCCAAGCCAAAAACAACTTAGTCAATCCAAAAATCTCCAAAGCTAACTTTCTCCATGAGAGATCCTCTCCTTTTATAAGTTGAAGAGGATAAGGTGAGGAGGTTAGGATGATCCCACTAAATCATGAAAGCGAGTAAGATCCAAACCATTTGGATGCCACCTCACCATGCAAGTTTCTCCTTCTAGAAGATTCGAGAAAACGCTTGTTTTTCCCACGTATGAGCATTCTCGCACCCTACCTATAGAGCAACCTATGAACCTCTCGCAACCCAGCTATGGCACAGCCTGTGAGAATCAGGCTTTCTCGCACCCTAGCCATAGTGTAGCCTACGAACTTCATCTTTAATAGGGTTTTCATAAAGGAGAATGCAACTTCTTTTCTCAGGAAAAGTTCTTCTCTCTTCTTTCTTTAGGAATTCAGGCCACTGACCCCTCTGAAGGAAACATATAGGTTTACATCATTAACGGTCATAGGGATGACGAAAATAATGTGTAACACTGACAAAGTGTCGAGATTCGCAGGTATAGAACCAGAGATTTGTTTTTTTGAAAGATCAATCTCCCCAAGCTGCTTGCAAGAGCCAATTTCAACAAGAAGCTCTCCACTTAGTTGGTTATTGCTAAGGTCCAGCTTTCCAAGCTGTTGCAGCTTCCCCAAGCTCGGAGGCAAAGCATCGGAGAGTAAATTACTGCTGGCGATTATCTAGTGGAGGTTGTGCAGTTCGTCGATTTTTGTAGGAAGGTTGCCAGTAAATTTCTTGCCGATTTTTTGTAGGAAGGTTGCAGTTCGCCGATTTTTGTAGGAAGGATGCCCATAAATTTCTTGGCGATTTTTGGTAGGAAGGTTGCAGTTCTTTGATTTTTGTAGGAAGGCTGCCCGTAAATTTATTACTGACAAGGGTTGCAGTGACAGTCGTCGACTGCCAAACGACATGAGGAGGATACTGACAAGGGCTCTAATATGAAGTGCATCGACTGCAGTGACATGTCAGGACCCCGCCGTCGGCTCGACAATAAGACATTCATTTCAATAGCTAATGAGATATTGCCAAAAAAGATTTTAAATAATTGGAATAAATAAAAAAAAATCATTGCTAAAGTATGATATTATAAAAGTATACAATTTTTTGGTCAAATGAATAGATTAATATATCGTTGAGGGCGAATTCATCGCTATATACCAGCCTATCGATAGGTATAATAAAAGGGATAATAACACATAAATATGGTTTTGTTAATGTTTTCACAAGTATTATTATTTATTTTTTTAGTGATGGAGTGTATGTGATGTAGAGTTTTATTCTCAATATATATAAATCTATCGGTTTTTTAATTAAATATTGATAAATAAAAGATAAAAAAGCAATATAGCATTTAAATAATATAAAATATATTTAATAATTAATAAGATAAGAAAACAAAAATTAAAAGAGGGAAGTTAAGAATTTTACATTTTCGACCTTTTCTTGTTTGTTGTCACTGAAATCTGGCCAAACAATTTTTGTCAAATTTGCAATTTTGGATTGATGAAATGATTATTTTTAATGAAAAAATGGATTCAACACTTGAATACCACTATTTGAACTAAATCGTGCAATGTTTTTTTTTGTAAGTGAGTGTAAGAAGCTGTATTACTGTAGAAAATTATGATACAAAAAAGGGGGACATCCTGGTCTGCCTAGAAGGAAACCAGACCATGGGTCCCCCAGTTGCGCGTGTTGATATTTACAAGGGGTGGGACTAGTCTACCACTAGAGGAAACCATGCCATTCCTACCATATCCAGTTTGATAAAAGATAAGCAACACGGTCATAAAGCAAAAGCTGAAGCAAAACGCTAAACCCAAGTGGGTAGTAGGTTTGAACTAACCTGACTAAGCCTGGCATTACTACCATTAGACTAACCATTCACTAGTCCAGGACGATGATGTGTTTCTTTCCACCATCCGCCTGGCTCTTGTTATCATCCTTCTAGGAGATCATGCGAGTCTTCCGAATGTGGGATGATGCCTCGCGTCTGTCGACCGATGTGAAGTCCATGTGATGGGCATAGCACAGATAGAGGTGGAACTGAGCATCCAACCACTCCATCTGGGATTTCTGGTCCTTCTCGACCTCAAATAACAGTTTGGTGATAGTTTCCAAACTACTCAGGCGACTCAGGATTTCATCCAACATTTTCTTGTTTTCCTTGTGACCTTCTTTTCTAGCGTCTTCCATTTCCGAACTCACTTTGTTGATCATCATCTTATTTAGCCAAGCCATCTCCATTGTTTTATGGTAGAGGGTTTCCCTGGGCTACCTAGCCCCCGAATCTGTTACCCAGTCCGCTTCCTATGCCAGTGCATCCCACGCTTTGCTTTTACGTTTTTCTTTTAATTCCTTTTCCCACCGTGTAATGGTCTCTTTTCCTTTCGACGCAACCAGAGTTCGGAAGGTGCCTTCTGCATTT
This sequence comes from Picea engelmannii, assembly GCA_009831015.1. Taxonomy (NCBI): domain Eukaryota; kingdom Viridiplantae; phylum Streptophyta; class Pinopsida; order Pinales; family Pinaceae; genus Picea; species Picea engelmannii. Next base: position 65,833 of record ML783168.1, on the reverse strand, counting down.
TTTTCCGTCTATTCCATTCTTGAAATCCTCCGTGGACTGTTCGGAACTTCCTTTCCACAGGGGTTCCTCATCCTGTTCATTTTCTTCATTCACGCCATCCCGCTTGAACTGTCGTTTCTCCTTTGCGGTAAACTCCGCCTATACCTAACTTCACAGGGGTTCTTCCTTTCCCTGCCCTTGTATCTATGATAGTCCATGTTGTTGCACTTCTTATGTTTACATATCTTCCTACTGTCTCTCCTCTTATTGAGCTTCCCCCGCTACAATATTGTCCTTCTAATCATGGTTTGCCCGTAGTGGTGAGCTCTTCCATCCTTTTTCCCTGGTGTGGCTCGTATGATCATGATGACTCGACCTTTATCCCTGTACATGTCCCTGCCCCTGCTCTCTTGAGATCCAATTGTACTTTTTTTCATACCTGTACTTTGGCATGGTGGATCATTTTTGGGCCATGTCATGCCCTCATGCCTTGCATCATTCGTTGCATGTGGTTTGTCATCTGCACTTTCCCACGTGCTTTCTCCGCTACTCTTACTGTCTAGAGGGCCTTACCTCTGTACTCCCGCCTGCTGCATATGTTGATCCTACATGGTAATTGGTATCCAAGTGAGAGGCAATCATTTCCTACTTGGGTCCTGCATGCTTGCAAAAAGGCCTTGCACTACCCTCCTCGATGTGACCTTCCTCACTTAAGCTTCCTTCACGGTATTTTATCGCTAGTTGGATGCAGTTTGTTCTGAGATTTCCACATGGGATGCTAGTCCAGGTAGTGTCTAGTTCTAGACCTTCCTTTCCAACCCCTCGTTGGAGAGCCTATCCTCCAGGCCATTCGCTAACCTGCGCACCCAGCACAACTCCACTGTGTTCAGAGTTTTCAGATGCTCTTGGATTTTATGAAGGGAGTGCACCAAGCGCCAATGTCTCTTAACCTTTCCCACTCTGGTACCATTTTGGATTCTTTTCGCCATATTGATAACCAAGGTGGAGTCATCTTCCATGATAGTGTTTGTCATCCTTTCACAATTTAGGATTTCAATGCCAAGCCCCAGGGCTCCAAATTCTGTTGCATTGTTGATTGATTTTCCCATACTCCCAGTGCACAACCGAATGATGGTACCACCACTGTCTCTAATCACCCCTCCCATCCCTACCACTCCTGGGTTTCCTTTTGTCACCCCATCAAAATTTAGTTTGAGAAACCCTTCCGAAGGGGGGGTCCAGTTGCGGTCGCCTATTTAGAGTTACAGTTCCCTTCCTGTCGGTGCGATGTTGCGCTCATTTTTTAGGTGGAAGAACTCCAGGATGCAAGAATCTTGGTCAGTGAGTTGTGTTTTCTCCTTCTTGCAGTTGTGGCTCCACAACGTTTCTTGTATTTGTGATATTATTGTATCCTTGAGCTTTCCTTCTGATAGGATTTCATTCCTAAAGATGCGTCAATTCCTTTCTTTCCATATTTCCTAGATGATCATCCCCGACATTAGATTCTAGCAGAGGTTCACCATTTCATTTTCGTTGTATATCTCATTCCAATTGTTTATGGTTGTGTTGATGTTACCTCTGATCCTATTGGACTAGCGATAGATGCCTATCGCCCAATCCTATATCTATGCTATGTAATTGCATTCGCCGAGGAGGTGATTGGTTGTTTCCTCCTTTGCTTGACAGAGGTGGCATAGAGATGGGCCTATAAAACCCCTTTTCCTGAGGTTTTCCCAGGTTAGAATTCAATTGTGAAGAACTAGCCATTCGAACATTTTGATTTTTGGCCATTAGGGGTTGCACCAAATATTTCCCCACTGTTGCGCTGGTTCTTCTTGGTCCTGGTCCATGATGTAATACTGTGCCTCTTTTAAGTTGAATTCCCCACCATTTTTCCTGCCCCACCTTAATTGGTCCTCTGCCTCTGAGACTGTAATTTTCCTTTTTCCCAATTCCTCCTCCACCTCTTTTGTTTGTGTTGCGGTCCGGTCTCTATTTTGAGGATTGAGTTTGTCCCAGATCCTCCATTTGTCGCTAGCATTTATTCGCTTCCAGTAGTGATATATTTTTGTTTTACCTTGTGATGTCATTTCCTTTTGGAGCTCCTCCCTGTCTGGATTTTCCAATTTGGGTTCCTATTGCCATGCATCCTCCCAGAATCTGGTTGTTTTACCATTTCTGACTTCCCAGAAACTGTGTTTATGGATCCAGTTCTTGTTGCGCTAGGCAAGATTCTAGATGGATGATCCCTCCCTTGTGCCCATGAACCAAATTTGATCATGGTCGTTGATGTTCGGGGCATACTTGGCCTTCCAGAGGTTTGCCCACAATACCTATTTGTCTTTGACCCATCTCCACCAGAGCTTTGCTCCGTAGGCTTCGTTGGTTACTTGTGGGTCTTGTAATCCCATGCCTCCTTTTCTTTTTGGTCTACAAAACCTCTCCCAAGCCACCAGGGCCCATTTATTTTTATTTTCAACACCTTTCCATAGGAAATCTCTTTGGATGGCTCTAATATTTTGTAGTATTCCTTTGGGAGCGGGAAACACTGACATCATATGTAGAACCGTTTTGGTAAGGATAATCCTCCCAGCCAAGTTGAGAGCTCTGTAGGTCCAATTTCTTACCCTCTCTTGCAGTTTGTTGATCACTCCTTCCCACGTTGCCATTTTGCATGCTCTGTCTGTCAGATGGATTCCCAAGTATTTCGTTGGGAGCGTTTTGTGTTCAAAACACAAAATGTTGGCCAGGTTCCTTTGAATTGTAGGATTACTGTTGAAGAAACAAACCATGGATTTGGAGTGGTTGATCTCTGCCCCTGAGGCTTCCCCAAAGTCTTCTAAGATTCTTTTGTAGGCCTTTTCTTCCTTGACCGTGGGTGTGCCATGGAGTAGGGTATCATCAACGAACTGTTGGTGTGTGGAGGTTGGAAAGTTTTTGAAAGGTTTGATGCCTTTTATTTCCCCTGCTGCAGTTGCGCTTTTTATACTTCTGCTTAGCCCTTCCATCGTCAGAATGAACAGGAAGGGGGATAGCGGGTCTCCTTGTCTGACACCTCTCGAAGGCCAAAAAGGTTTTATTGGGGCTCCATTGATTAGAAGTGAGTAACTTTTCGTTGAGACTAGATTGACAATCCAGTTGATCTAGTGTTGTTCGAAACCAAAGGCTTCCAACATCTTGGCCATATAGTGCCAGCTAATTTTTTCGTAAGCCTTTTCTAGGTCAAGTTGGATTATCATCCCCCCTCTCCTTTGGCTTCTCAACGTGTGTATAAGCTCATGGGCATGGATGATATTGTTCAGGATTTGTCTTCCCTCTATGAAACCTGCTTGTTCCTGTGAAATCAAAGGGGGTAGGAGAGGTTTAAATATATTGGCTATGACTTTGGAGATTATCTTGTAAACTACATTGCATAACACTATAGGCCCGTATCGGTCTAGGGTCCTTGCTTCATTTTCTTTTGGGATTAGGGTGATCATTGTGGCATTTAAAGCTTTCAAGATGGAGGTCGAGCGTCTGGAGTCTTCCACCACCCCATAAATGTCATGTTTAACCACTTCCCAGCATGCTTTAAATAATTCAACTGTGAAGCCATCTGGACCTGGGGCCTTCCCATTGGGAATCTCCTGAACTACTTGGTCAATTTACTCCTTTACAATAGGTTTGCTTAGATTGCTATTTTTTTCCTCAGTAACCAACTTGGGGATGTGTCGAGTTATCCTTTGTATGGCCTTGGTTCTATCCTAGTTGGGTTCCTGGGCTATCCCCAAGAAGTGATTGACCATTTTTTTTTCAATATCCTTGTGGGACTCTCTTTCGATCTCGTCCTGATCCTTAATTTTCAAGATTTTGTTGTGGGTTCTTCTTCCAATGGTTGGTCTATGAAAAAACTTGGTGTTCCACTCTCCTTCCTTTAGCCACCTGATTCTGGACTTTTGGCGCCATAGAATCTCTTCTTGTTGGCATCTTGCTTCCCATTCCCAGGTCATTTGGATCTCTTCTCTTTTCCAATCCTCTGTGTATCCCTCATCGATGCAGATTTCCTGAAGTTGTGTCATTCTATCCTTGATACTTTTTTTTTCTTGGGTTATGTTTCCAAATATTTTCTTGTTCCACTCCTTGAGTTTATGTTTGATGTACTTGAGTTTCTTGTATAGTTTGAACATCCTTGTCCCTTGTTCTGGATGTTCCTCCCGCCACCATTGGTTGATGTTGTCCTTGAAGGTGGGATGTTCGATCCAGAATTTCTCAAATCTAAACGGTCTGTTCTTCGGAGTGGTTTGAAAGTTTGCTTCCAATTGAAATAGCCAATGTTCTGAACCCACCCATGGAAGGATGTTGCAATCCAAAGCTAGTCCCTGCAGAATGATGGATTCCGACACCAAGAACCTGTCTAGCCTTGTGGCTACTTTGTGGTGTTTTAGTCATTTGTTCTTCCAGGTAAACTGGACATTGTTGGTCCTGATGTCCACCATCTCCACTGTGTCAGTGAAAGCTGAAAAGTCCTCCACATCTCGATCCAATCTCCTGGTGGCCCCTTTTTTCTCCGTAAGCGTAGTAATGATGTTGAAATCCCCCGCGAGGATCCATTAGAGATTTCTAGTTCTGGATTTTGAATTTTCTAGGTCTAGGAGAATTCTCCTTTTTTCCTCCAACATCTGGGGACCATACACATTAGTGCATAGAATCACCTCCGTGTTGCCTATAATTTGCATGTTAACTGAAAGTGTGTGTCTCGTGGCTTCGACTGCTAGTAGGTTCAACGATTGTGGATTACACAAGGTGACAATATCGCCTGCCATTTGTTGGCCTTCTACATCCAACATCTTGTACTTACTCCATTATTTTTTACTGATTGTTTCCATTCCGTCTACCGTGCATTTTGTCTCTTGGATGAAACAGAGGTCAGGTTGTTCCTTCCTCGGTCTATTTTAAGAATTTTTTTCTTTCGTGGGTTGTTTAGGCCTCTTATATTCCATGTTATAATCTTCATTTAAACATGTTGAGGGGTGTTGGGAAAGAGATTTTTTATCTTACATGAATTTATCAGGAGGGCTCCTAGTTCTTGTAGGGCTACGTTGTTTGAATTCCTGCCTTTTTTCCGCCTCGTCTACTTGGGTGAATGTTGTGGTTGTCCCTTGCCTGCTTTGATTCCCAGGTGTCCTATTTCACCATGCGTGCGTTTGGTCCCTATGGATTTTTCTTATTCCCTTAGAAGAAAAAGGTATTTAATGTGATCTAGTTGCCCTGCTAGCACATTGTCTACTCCATGCCTTTTCCATTGCTCCAAAATGTTCAGGAGATCTATTCCTTCCCTTTCCACAATGTCTCTAAGATCAGGATCTTCCATACCTACCTCACTTGGTGTCATCTCTAAGTCTCCATCTGCCTCCTACATTGGGGTGTTGGCATCTTTGTTTCCTCCTTCTATAGGACTTGTGCTACCTCCTTGTTCTCTCATATTGCTTGGAATATCTAAGTTCTCATGAGTTTCTTGTTCACTAGCTTCTCTAGATTTTGTCATTTCCTTTCCTCCATATTCCCCTTGGTTGGCCCTGTCCCGCCCTTCTATTCTAGTCATGGCTTCTTGATTGCTTCCTGTTGGGGCTTTTCTTTGTTTTTTGTTTGCTCTGTTTTTGTGATTCAACTTTACAAACCCATCCTCATCCTGCTGTATTTTGGTGTTTTTTGTTTCTTGTTTTTTATTGAGAGGGAATTCTTTGAACAAGTTTCCATGTTCATGGCATCTTCTACATCTAAACAAGATCTCCTCATAGTCAATGCTTTGTATCCATTCCTCATCTCTAAATTCTAGGCTTATGGCTTCTGGGAGTGCCCCTGAAACATCCATTTCTATGCAGCTCCTTGCATAGGAGGTATATCTTCCTTTTAGGGTTGCTTCCAATGTCTTAACATATTTCCCAATTTTGTTCCCTATTTCTTCGAAGGTGGATGACAACCAGTAGTCTAGTGGTAAGGAGTAGAGTCTCAGCCAGACTGGGTCATTTTTAAAGGTTTCTTTCTCTGGGGAGAAATTTTCCTTCCACGGTCGCATGTAAAGCCCTGCTGAGGCATGGAAGTATGGCCCCCCCTCAAAGACTTTATCCTTGTCTTCCAGGTTCATCAAGACTGCTGTGAAAAATCCTTTCAAGCCCAGGTGGATTTCCACTTCTCCGCTTGGCTTCCATTAGTATTTTATCTAGTTGCACAACGTTCTTTTTGTGGGCCACAAACCCATGAACTTGCATATTAGTGCATGAGTCTTCATATGGTCCCAATAGAGTTGTGTTTGTGGGTCTTCCAGTATAACCTTGGGTATCAGTGTCATTTTAGGTTTACACAGGTTGCACCCATCTACCCCATTGGGGTTCGTTGATTCTTGCACGTCCTTCTGGGTTTCTCTGGCTTCTTCCCCCACACGGTCCCTCTTTTCTTGGTTTCTCTCATGATTCTTTCCCGATCCTGATCCTGAGGTGCTTTTCAGCAATTATTTGAAACCTACGCCCCGTGGGCCTTTCCCCCTGTCCACCACTACCTGGTTGTATGAGGGGGTTCCACTCCCGCCCCCTTTGGTAACCATTATGTTCATTATTGAGACCACAAATGTCAAACCCTAACTTGCAGTTTCTCCAGAGCGACGTTTCTCCAGAGCTCAAAGAGGTCAAGAAATTACCTCATAGCATCTTTTTCATCGAACCGTGCAATGTTAATATCTGAAATCTTTAATTTTAACAACCCGAATGGGTGTTATCTTAACAAAATATTTTTTCTTTAAGATAAGGATAAGGAGGATTTTTACCCAAGTTAACTATAATATGCATTTTCCAAGACTTTTATCATTTCCCAGTCTTCCTACGCATAAGGATTAGTGGTTCACTGTTAACATTCACAAAGCGCCCTCATACACAATTTTATTAATCAAGAAAATAAAACTACATAATAGGTGAGAGACATAAAGTATATGTAACCTATGTAGCCTTTTTACAAAATGTAATGTGTCCTTCACCAATAATGCAAGCATAACACAATGACAAGGATAATAGATCTTCTAGGAAATACATATATTCTAGAATTGTTTTATTATAGGAAAAGAAACTTTAGGATTATAAGGTTAACATTCTCCCCTTTAATGTAAAAATTTATTTTTACAAATGCCAAGTTCATCTTTGAACTTAGTGAATTTTATTTTACCAAGTGATTTGGTCAAAATATATAAAGTTTGATCTTCAGATGGGCAATATTGTGGTTTAATGATATAGTTGCCAATGAATGTTCTTGTCAAGTGATGCTTGGTGTTGAAATGCTTGGTCTTAGAAAGAAATAGTAGATTCTTGGACATATTTATTGATGATTGATTGTCAATCAATAAAGTAGTTGGTGTTTTCTGAAGAGCACCAAGATCCTATAAAACCCCACATAACCAAACAATTTCACACGTTGCTTCCCAAGCTAAGATGTATTCTACCTTTGTTGATGAGCTTGACACTATAGCTTGTTTTATACAACTCCAAGATACTACTATTGAACCCATATTCATTAAATATAATAAAGTTGATGCTCTTTCATCAACATCACTTGCAAAATATGCATCTGAATATCCAATGAATGTAAATTTTTCATTATTCTTATAGAGAAGGCCATAATCCTTTGTACCTTGAATGTACTCGAGGGCCCCTTTTGTTGCAGTCCAATGATTTTCCCTTGGTTCCTACATGAATCCTAAAGAATAATCATTGCATATGACAATTATGGATGAGTATTGTCAAGCAAATGAGGCTTCCAATCAAATGTTTGTAGCTAGTATTGTTCTCCAATTTCCGCACCTTCAAATTTTGAAAGTTTAAATTTTTTCTCCATAGGTGTAAGAGAGGGTTTCTAATTCTCCATGTCAAACTTCTTTAACAATTCTATTACATATTTGGTTTGATTGAGGAAGGTTTTATGAGGTTGTTGAGTAACTTCCACTCTAATATAGTAATGAAGTGGCCCCAAGTTAGTCATTTTGAACCTTTCTTGAAGTTCATGTTTCACCTATTTGATGTGGACTTCATGATTCCATGTAATTATTAGATCATCAACACAGAGAAAAATGACCACCAAGCTCTAACCTTTCATCTAGAAATATCAAGTATCATCAGGCTCACTACGATGAAAACCAACATGTCTAAGCTATTCATCCATTTTGGCATACCATGCTCTAGGTGTTTGTTTCAAGCTGTATAAAGATTTCATCAATTTGCAAACTTTGTGTTATTGTCCTTCAACTTCAAATCCTAGGGGTTGAGTCATATATACTTATTTTTTCAAATAACCATTAAGAACATCTCTTTTGACATCTATTTGATGAAGTGTCCAACCATGATGTGCAACCAAATTGATTATCATTCTATTTGTGTTCCATTTTGTTGTCGATGCAAATGTTTCTTCATGGTCAATGCCTTCTTGTTGAGCAAATCCCTTTGCCACAAGTCTTGATTTATACTTATCAACTTCACCATTTGACTTATACTTGAATCTATAAACACATTGGCAACATATGAGTTTAACATCTATTGGACAATCAACTAGTTTCCATGCTCCATTTGCAATCACTGAATCAAAATCATCCACCATAGCTTGATTCCATTACTTATGTTTTATTGTGTATGTGAAGTAGTGGGTTTAATGGAAACATGAGTGATTAAGGCAAAATTGGATTGAGATATGGGGGAACTTTTAATTCCTAATTTTTTTTGCTCATATGAATGATCATCTTTGAGCAACTGTGTGAACCATTTTGGTTTGTTTTGTTGTGCCTATGGTGACGTTTCTGCATTTGATTTGACATGTATTGAATCAAAAACATCATTTTAAGAATAGTTATCTAACTCTTGAACATTCACATTGAGGGATAAGTATTTTTCAATCCAATTTGGTTCTCTTTGATGGATTATTTTATCTTGAGTTACCCTTTTCTCTAAGTGAATGAGATTGTCAATTTCTTCTACATTTTGACTTTTAGTTTCATCAAAGACAACATCTTGACTAATAATAGATTTCCCACTAGATAGGAACCGACAACCTTTCTTTTCACCTGAGTACCAATGTGTATGCATTTCATACTGTGATTTTCCAACTTAGTCATTTCATCTTTAGGCACCAAAACATAACAAGTGGAGCCAAAAACTCAAAGAAGATTAATTGATGGCTTAGTAACGCACCAAGCTTCATATGGAGTTATTCCATATAAGGCCAATGTTGGCGATCAATTCGGGTTATTCAACAAATTTATATAATATCAACCACATCGTTACAAGGACAAATCATATTAAATCATTATCAAATATAATCGATGTTACATAACCATTATCAAGAACATCGATGTTAAATAAATCATCAACAATGAAATATTAGTGCTCATCACAATTTAAGCAATCACATAGATGTCTAGGTCTATCATAATCATTCATCAATAAAATAAAATAATGAGGGGATTATGAGTCCAAAACACAATCCCCTAATTATCATCACAAGGCACACAATGTCTAGCCAAAGGTAAACAAGACAAAGAGCATCATTCCCACACTAGGGGAGTCTCACCATGTAAATGAGGGGGAACTCATTACATGCATTCAAAGTATAGTTCATCACAATTGTTAAATATATGTAATTCATCAACAAACATTCACCAAGGAAAGTTGGTCATTAAGGGACACTCATCCATTATCCACTGAGAGGTGATACTCATAAGCATTGGCTAGGATTTGATTAGCCATCAATAACATTAATCATTAAGGAGGCAACAATCCATAATGAACATAAAGGTCTAATCAATGATATATGTTTAGTAGTACATCAATGGGGCCTTCTCACCCTTGTCATCCTAAGTCAACATACATCACAAAATAATAATGAGTCCATCACAGATATCTAGAACCAAAATCTCACATAGTAACCACCATATAGTGGGGGATGTTACAAATTCCATCAATCTAATATAATTATCACCGTATTTCAGACAAAAAAATGTCGGTTTCCCTTCTCATTATTTTGAGCAAATATAAAAGGGGCAACTCATAATACATTTAGACTATGGTCTAAAGAAAAACTTTCTTATATACTGCTCAAAATAATAATAAACGAGCAACTTGATAAAATATTGAATGTAAATTCAAGTTAGTGACAAATTTACCAATTCTATGGAATGGGAAGCCAAATTGAACAACATTATCTTTCCCATAACTTTTATTGTTTTTCCTAACCCTCTTGAGGCTTAGATGAGGATCACGCCAATAGTTATGATAGAGTTAATGGCACCTGAAAAGAAAATAGAGGTCATCTTCAAAACTTTGATCATCTTACCACCCCATGTATCTTCCTTACATTCTGTTATCACTCCAAGAGTCACTCCCAGACTGCAAATGAGAGTAAGCTTGGTAACATAGAGATAAAAATACTTGATTGCTTCTGTGGATCAAGAAAAAGAAAACAAGGAAGGGAAAGGGCAATAAGTTGTTGTAAATCAATGATGGACCATTGGGCTATGGAGTCAAGCAAACACCATCCTCATTAAATGCAATCAATCTACATATCAAATGAAGGTTTATTGAATAGAGGAAGAAAAATATAACACAAAGAAGAACATCCATAAGGCAAATATCCTCTCTGCATAAATGAATTCGAGGTACTTGAATGAAAACAATGACTAATAGGCAAGATACATCAGATCCTCAGAAGTTCAGGAATCTATTAATCAAAGGAAACCATGATCCTCAAGGTGTACAATTAATTCAAGTAAGAAGACAAATTGGAAAAGAAAACAAGAGATGCAATCTAATAACACAGATATCATGAACCTTCAATAACATAAATGTTTACAAAAACATAAGCCCCTCAGGGTTACAATGATCATAGTCAAAGTGCCTCCTACAACTCTCTCATCTCTCTTGGCTTATGAATCCAACCTCCTTGCTCTCTTGTACAATGAATATATATCCATATAGGTCATTTCCAGCTCACCCATTCGAACTCCAACCCCTTTCCCAAAATATAAACAACTACAAACAGAAAATGACTCGTTTTAACTGATTTCCTGCTTTTCAGGAGGCAAAATTCTGAAAAATAGGCTTCAAAACACCACTTGTAATTCTCAAACCATAATAGCTATGTAAAATATGAGAACGGTTTTTGTATATAATATTTTTATAAATAAACACGTCTCTCAATTTCTTTAAATTCATCTCCAGCTAGTCGGAATTAGTGTCACAAAAACATGTCTCAAACAATAAATCACAAAAATGGAAAACATAGGGCTCAAAGATTCTTTCGAATCTCCCAATCCATGACACCTATGTGAAAAATGAAAGAGTTTAGTGTTCGTGGGTCCGTGATTGACAATAACCTCCTTCAAAATTTTAAAATTCATCCTGGTTTACCTGGAAATGCTCCTAGAAGTCAGTTCGTCAGAAATATCAATTCAACAGTCTAGAACAGAGTTTCGCATCACATTCTGTAACGCCACTTCTATGTCTAATATCTCTCTAACCATAACACATTTTGAAAAACTGAGAGAGGTTTTTGTTATTTGGTATGTTATGAACTACAACCTCCTCCATATTTCAAAAATACCTTCCCATTTGTTCATAGTCCAAGTTTTAAGTTAGTCACTCAAAATTTGCATAAGCGTCCTTGCAAAATAACTCTACACATTTCGTAGCGTCGATCCTGTATATCACTGTGTGCAATTAGGTAGTGTCATCGTTACACAACTTAGGATATTTGGTATCCCTTTAGGTAGAAAAATGGCAGGCCATGCTATATAGACTATTCTGCAGTGCCATGGCACTACAGAATGTATGTGCTCTTCTGTATGATGAGACTAATCAAGAACCTTGAGATGATAGGTTAGAAGCATGGATATGCCTGTATAGGTGGAAAAAAATAAAACATACTTGATAACTTACTCTTGCAAAAAGAGACCATTCTAAAAAATGGATCTTATATCTCCCCAATCATTTCATCAACCTAACACTCCTCCTTGTGGAAGTAGGGCTTCCTTCTAACACAACAACATATTTTTCTTTTGTAGTGACAGGCTTCTTGACTACAGGTGTGCTTTTCTTCACTACTTGTTCCTCTCTCTCAATGGCAGCTTCAACCAACACATTCAAATTCCTTTGGGCACTTCATCCTTGAATTGTTGCAATTTTTCCTTGAGTTTTGTATTATGATATTGAAATCCTCTGTTTAACATGTAGAGGTTATTTAGTTGCTTATGGAGAGGCATGCCTCTTCTAGCAGCAAATTCATGTGCTAACATAGGCTCCATGGGGGATAGAGACCTCCCTGTGAAGCTCTAAGTGTTGGAGTTACTTCACACACACCTATGATTTATTTTTCTTAAGGTTTTTTCTTCTTTATTAGTCATAATTAGTCATTATCTAGTCTCCTATATTTTACAGGAGAATATTCCACCTGGAGAATATTCTCTTTCAGTTTGACTAGTTGAGTTGAGTCTAGATGTTGCATTGATTTTGTCACCATGAAACATTGGGATCATCACCATGATAATGCGCACTTGCCTTGGTTTCATCACCAGACTTACGCATTACCCTTGATTCCTTGATCTACTCATCACTACACTCTGTTTCAGTCAGTTAATTGAAGACTAGTTGACTAGTTAACTCAGCTAGGTGGCAGTTCACTCCCGTAACTTCCTGAGAGACTAGACTAGGTGGAAGTTTACTCCTGTAACTGTTGGTGTGTGTCCAAATCACTCTAGACCACCACTATGGCTCATTAGTTACTCATGTATCCTATATCTATTGTAAATTATTCATTCTTTGAGTGTGGAATATGGTTAATGAGAATTTTTTCATTCTTTTTCTCCTTCTTCTTCTTTCTCAAATTCTATCTGCAAATGTGTGTATTATTGTTTAGCTATATCTTATGTGAAGGTTCAACACATTTACATGGTATCAGAGCCGATAGACTGTGTTGGGGCTCGTAAATGTCCTATTCTCATCCACCTTTCCCTTCATCATTCTTCACATTTCATCACCCCATTAACCTTTCATGATATCATTTCCATAAATATACTTGGGTTTCACCTTATTGTTCTCCACTTTATTCATTTTAGTATTTAAAAAGAATTTGTGATTAAATGTTAGAAAATCAACATGTTTTCATATATATCTCAAATA
>ML783168.1:27317-46409 GCA_009831015.1 Picea engelmannii | reverse complement strand
AGATATGTGTGAGGATTTAAAGGGATTATATTTTGTAATAATGGGAAATAGGTTGAGAGAATAGTGGATCTGTAATAATGAGATGGTTATCTTATCTTCAAGGCTCTCATGTATAAAAGAGAGTGCTCTCTCTTCATGAGGATGGAATTTGATTATTCAATTAGGATGTGATTAGAATCAGAGTAGTCATTAGGATTCAAAAGAGAAAGGGATTCTTAGCTTTGATTCATATTCTTTCATTGTAATGCTTTCATGATTGTCATTTGATTACTGTTATGTAATTCAAGATAGCTTTATTGTGTGAGCTCACATATGTTATTTGTCATTAACTCTTCACATGTTGTATTGCTTTTCCTTTATGCAATTTCCTGCTTTCCTAGATTAATGTTTCCTGCTTTCCTAGATTAGTTTCATTTCAGCAATTTAGATTAGATTACTTCTACTTCAGTCCTGCATATATAGTGTGTGTGCTTCGTAAGCCTATGAACCTCGGATTGACAAATTAAATGGTTGGGCAAATACTACAATGGAATTAAACGACAATATTTCCGCCTAACAGACTGCTAAGCAAAATATACACCAAATGTTTTTGCAGGTACTGAAGACTGAAGAACAGAGAAAAGATGGAATTTATGTTTTACCCACCTATAATACTTCTCACGCCTCATAACTATTTGGAGTGGAAGCCAAAGATTCTAATTCTTCTCAGAAGTAGAGGCTTATACAAAATAACCATGGCAATGGAAGTAGATTCTGATTCCGCCGATGAGAAAGATGACTTTCTCAATAAACAAGATATGGCCATAGGATTTATCTTCTTCTCTATTTCTCTAGAAATTATCCACCAAGTATATGATGACTCACAAGAATCAACTCCATATGAAGTATGGACTAGATTGGAGGTTCTATTCGGGAATAAATAAGATTGTGAAGATTTCATGTAAGAGGTTGAACAAATAGAGCCAGAAGAGAAGCCATCAGAAGATCAAGCCTCTTATTATGAAGAGTCTTCTACAAAAGTATTTGCACAAATTTGTATCCCATTAATTAAAGATGATGTCTACTCCATTTTGGATTTTTTTTTTTTTTTTTTTCTGAAATTCATGTGGAAGATATATGGCATGCATCTCAGAGGTCACATGCAAACACATTTCCATGCACAATGCATGCATCTCAGGAGGCAAAAAGAAAACCGCGCACATCAGACTCAATTATGATATTTTCTATGAAAAAATTGCAGAAACAAATTGTATATTTGAATTCCTCTCAAGAAAATATCCAATTTCAAAAAATAAATCATCTGAAATGGAGTCCAAGAAGTGAAGTTATGATTGTTTTAAAATCAACAAAATTTCAGCGTTTTTCTAGAAACGACTGCACGGTTTTCAAAATTTCATCCAAACTTTATTTGGATATTAATCATTACAAGAAGATAAAGTGGAAATGTGTGGAAATATAAATGATTCATCTACTTTATCAGATCCGTGTAGACATCTACATCTTCAACAAAAACTTCAACGAGCACAAACTTGCACAGTTGCGAGGTTTTCTTGGAATGAAGGGCAAGGTTGCTTAGCAACTACTTTTTGTTCTTTCTCATTTATTTCATGCATTGTAATTTGAGGGGGGGAGGGGCATTTCCCATGAGGTTTTCCCTCTTTCCTCACTTTATTTTCAATGTATCTTTTGTATTTGGGTACCTAACATGGCCTCGTTGTCGGGACCCATTCTTTATTTTCACCATAGTGATGTTCAGGGGGGGTGTTGGAGTTACTTCACACACACCTATGATTTATTTTTTCTAAGGTTTTTCCTTCTTTATTAGTCATAATTAGTCATTATCCAGTCTCCTATATTTTAGGGGAGAATACTCTACCTGGAGAATATTCTCTTTCAGTTGACACTTCAGTTTGACTAGTTGAGTTGAGTCTAGATGTTGCATTGATTCTGTCACCATGCAACTTTGGGATCATTGCCATGATAATGCGCACTTGCCTTGGTTTCATCACCAGACTGACGCATTACTCTTGATTCCTTGATCTACTCATCACTACACTTTGTTTCAGTCCGTTAATTGAAGACTGGTTGACTAGTTAACTCAACTAGGGTGCAGTTCACTCCCATCACTTCCTGAGAGACTAGACTAGGTGGCAGTTTACTCTCGTAACTGTTGGTGTGTGTCCAGATCACTCTAGACCACCACTATGGCTCATTAGTTACTTATGTATCCTATATCTATTGTAAATTATTCACTCTTTGAGTGTGGAATACGGTTAATGAGAATTTTTTCATTCTTTCTCTCCTTCTTCTTCTTTCTCAAATTCTATCTGCAAATGTGTGTATTATTGTTTAGCTAGATCTATTCTGTGTAGGTTCAACAAATTTACACTAAGAACTCTTGTATTTTCAGTGCCTTGACCATTTCATCTTTGCATACTGTATAAAACATCTATGCCCCTTATGAAAAATAAAAACAATGTCATAAGTTGCAAATTGAACTCACACTGTAGACAAATTCAAACTGAAAATCACATGCTCATGGAGTGAGATTATTTATGTACATCAACCTACACTAATCTATCTAGTTCATCTTCTTTGCTTAATGGAATTCATACTTCCAATGCAACCATGTGAGTATCAAACTGATGAAAATAACTCCTTCCATGCAATTGTTCGAAATATTTTTCAAGTGATATGAAGCTTGCAACAAGAGGTTAGTAAGAAATGGATACTTACAACTATGATCTAAAATCATACCAACAACTAGATCATTAGAAACCTTTGAAAAATATAACTCTATGTAAAAATCCATAGGATCATGAAACTTATGAAAATACATTTCTAGTTGGTTAAGAAAACCATCTTGCTCCTCTGTGAAGGTTGATTCATCAATAAAATGATGGTCCTCATATACTTTACAACTACCCATATGTTGTTTGATGTTTGTTTGCAAGTGCAGGTATAGAAATGATAGACATTTCTTCATTGATCCGTGGAGTTTTCTGCTCATCAATAGGTGATAAACAGAATTCCAACTATTGTTGCAATTCTTCCCTATCTTATTCATTATTATATATTGGTTGGCTGCTAATAAGATTTGTGTGTGCTTTAGTAAAGATCTGCTCTTTATCATTTGAATACTCGAAGGAAACAATTTTATTTCCATGACAACTTAAAACAGTAGATATATTTGATATAACGTCCAAAGTGTCTACATCATGGCTATCACTTTGAAGATCATCAACCTCTTAATCATAATGAAAAGTGTCTTCTACTGCGACATACTCTTTAATACTATTTAATCATTTACTCAACAAATCAAATTCATAACAACATTCTTGATAAATGAAATCAGCTTCAAATTTCTCTTTGCAAAACAAACGAAATGCAACATGAAAATGTCTCAGTGAAGTAATACAAGCAATTGGGAGTGATCTGCACCAATCATGAGCTGCTCCATATAAAGAGTATGTAAACAATTTGATGAGGACATCTTCATGTACAATTTTCCGCTTAAGCATGTACTCATGAAATTCTAATAAAAACTCAAATGGTACTTCCCAATCCTCTCCTCTAAACCTAGGAAGGCAACCTTCCCATTCATCTCTAATAGGCACTGGATTTGGAAAACCGACTAGCTTTGAAAAATCACAGAAAGCATACCTATGAGCTAGGATCTTGTCCATTTCAAAACAGTGGAGTATCCAATAGATATATGAATAGTGGAGTCTCCATGGTGAAAGATAAGTAGTCCAAAAGTGTCTAGCTTCAATTCACCATCCAAAGCTAGATCTAATCATCATAGTTCACCCATGGAAGGTGTCTTCATTGTCATCCCTAACAACGACACCATTTATCTTGTCACTCCAAGAGTCACTCCCAGATTGCAAATGAGAGTAATATTGGTAACATAGAGATAAAAAGACTTGATTGGTTTTGTGGATCAAGAAAAAGAAAACAAGGAAGGGAAATGACAGTAAGATGTTGTAAATCAATGATGGACCATTGGGCTGTGGAGTCAAGCAAACACCTTGCTCATTAAATGCAATTGATCTGCATATCAGATAAAGGTTTATTGAATAGAGGAAGAAAAATATAACACAAAGAAGAACATACATAAGGTAGATATCCTCTCTGCGTAAATGAATTCAAGGTACTTTAATGAAAACAATGACTAATAGGTAAGATACATCAGATCCTTAGAAGCTCAAGAATCTATTAATCAAAGGAAACCATGATCCTCAAGGTGTAAAATTCATTCAAGTAAGAAGACAAATTGGAAAATAAAACAAGAGATACAATCTGATAACACAGATATCATGAACCTTCAATAATAGAAATATTTACAAAACATAAGCCCCTCAGGGTTACAATGACCACAGGAAAAGTGCCTCCTACAGCTCTCTCATCTCTCTTGGTTCATGAATCCAACCTCGTTACCCTCTTGTACAATGAATATATAGCCATATAGGTCCTTTCCATCTCACCCATTCAAACTCCAACCCCTTTCCCAAAATAGAAACAACTACAAACATAAAATGACACATTTTAACTGATTTCCTACTTTTCAAGAGGCGAAATTATGAAAAATAGGCTTCAAAATGCCACTTGTAATTCTCAACCCATAATATATTTGTGTAAAATATGAGAACAATTTTTGTAGATAAGATTTTTATAAATAAAAACCTCTCTCGGTTTCTTTACATTCATCTCCAGCTGGCCGGAATAGGTGTCACAAAAACATGTCTCAAACAGGAAATCACAAAAAGGGAAAACATAGGGCTCAAAGATTCTTTTGAATCTCCCAATCCATGACACATGTGTGAAAAATTAAAGAGGTTAATGTTCATGAGTCCATGATTGACAATAACCTCCTTCATATTTTTAAAATTCATCCCGGTTCACCCAGAAATGCTCGTGGAAGTCAGCTGGTCAGAAATATCAGTTCAACAGTCTAGAACATAGTTTACGCAGCACATTTTGTAGCGCCACTTCTGTGTCTAATATCTCTATAACCATAACACATTTTGAAAAACTGAGAGAGGTTTTTGTTATTTGGTATGTGATGAACAACAACCTCCTCCATATTTCAAAAATATCTTCCCATTTGTTCATATTTCAAGTTTTAAGTTAGTCACTCAAAACTTGCAGAAGCATCCTTGCAAAATAACTTTGCACATTTCGTAGCACCGATCCTGTATATCACTGTGTGCAATTAGGTAGCACCATCGTTACACAGATTAGGAGATTTGGTATCCCTTTAGGTAGAAAAATGGCAGGCCATTCTATATATACGATTCCACAGCGCCATGGCACTACGGAATGTTTGTGCTCTTCTATATGATGAGACTAATCAAGAACCTTGCGCTGATAGGTTAGAAGCCTGTATATGCCTATATAAGTGGAAAAAACTTAAACATCATTGATAACTTACTCTTGCAAAAAGATACCATTCTAAAACATGAAGCTTATATCCCCCCAATCATTTCATCAACCTAGCACTCCTCCTTGTGGAAGGAGGGCTTCCTTCTAACACAACAATGTGTTTTTCTTTTGTAGTGACAAACTTCTTGACTGCAGGTGTGCTTTTCTTCACTACTTGTTCCTCGCTCTCAATGGAAGCTTCAACCAACACATTCAAATTCCTATGGGCCACTTCATCCTTGAATTGTTGCAATTATGCCTTGAGTTTTCTATTATGAGATTGAAAGCCTATGTTTAGCCTGTAGAGGTTATTTAGTTGCTTATGGAGAGGCAGGCCTCTTCTAGCTGCAAATTCTTGTGCTAACACATTCCATTCATCATCAAGACAACAAAGGTAGTGGAAAATTTCTTACTCTCAATAACAAACCTTTCTTGAAAATAATCACACTATATATAATGTGATGTTGAACATAAACAGAACAATACAAGTTAAGGGAAAAGAGCCATAGGAAGGAACATGAAAATAACAACACAAGTTAAGCAAAAAGAGCCATACGAGGGAAAGCACACTAGACCCTACGTTTGAAAGAAGAAAATAGACCTGTGAGGGATACACGATCCAAATTGGAAACTAATGAACATTTCAATGGAGAAAGTAAAGATGTCATTGAAAATAATGTAAAAGAAGGAGAAGGTATACACCAAGTAATGACAATTCGAGAATAAAAAACCTGCAACTTACTATCAATGGCAGTCAAAGGTTTTTGACTTTAGTGAAAACAAGTTGTGGGTGATGGGGGGCCCAACTCAAACTTGGGATCACCAAAGAGGATTTAGCCGGAGTCAACTTTTTTTGGCTGAATTTGTTTAACATTTTTTATGTTTTTAGAGGCTATTTTAGTTAGACTTTTATGCTTCTTGCATGTCCCTTCTTACACTTATTATGGTGTTGAAGCTTTATGATGGGAGCGGAGTATTAATTTCCCATCAGACATTGGTCTTGTTGTCAGGTGGGAGAAGATGATAGTGGAGAGTGGTGGCAATGTGTTACTAGTGGTTCAGAAGCTACCGGATGGAATTTGAGTTCAACGCACTTATGGGTGCGACTGACGAGGCCCTTTGGAAAAGCGTCAAGATTTTTTCCTCGACTGACGAGCTAAGTGCAGATACAGGAAATATCGGTGTGAAACAAGTAGCATTTGTGAGTTTATCCAAGTTTTCTCTTGTAGAGAGTGACCCCGCCAAATCTGTTGGCTCATTTACATCTAAATTTTTACCTGGATGTGCCACCCAACGTAGGAAAGCAGTTACAGAGGACCTTGCGGGTGGTGCAACTTTTGTAGGGTCGACGACTAGTCATTTTTTTTAGGGGAAGAAGGTATCTAGAGCTCACGGTGGAAAAAGCAGTAAAAAACCGTGGAAACCGAATAAATCAAAATGAATATTGGTCATGGGTGTTGATGTTGGGCTTGAGGAAAGCGTTAAGTTGTCACTTTGCGCGTTGGTGGGTCGTCTTTCCTATCACTCTCTCTGTAAACATCCCCTTATGACCTGGGTATTGAATGCTTCGTATCCATTGTTGGGATACGTTTTGAAAGTGATTTACTTGTCGCGAGGATGGTTTGGTTTCCTTTTCAGATCGTCGGAGGATACCCTGAAGATTTTGGAAAAACTGGGGGTTGTAAACGGTTGCAATTTGATGTTAAAAAGTTGGAGGGTAAGTTTTAACCCTGCAACTAATTATTTTCAGTTATGTCACCTGTGGGTCTTTTTATCAAGGCTTCCACTATAGATCTGGAATGAAAAGGTGTTGGAATCCATAGGCAATGATCTCGGTTGGTTTATACATCTCGATGAACACTCCTTAAGGGCACCAGACATAATATTAGGAAAGGTCTTAGTGGAGATAGATATTTATCCAGGTTTAATGTAGTCCCTAGAGATAGAATGGAGGGGTCATACAATGACTCAAAGACTGGATTACCTCAATATACCTTTTAGATTATCTACTTGTCAAAGGACTGGACATTTGAGAAGGGACTGCCTAGGCATGGTGGAGGACGAGGAGTCTGAAGTCTGCATGCTTAGAAAATCAACATGAGAAGGCACACCAAGAGTGGATTCACATGATTATGAAGACTACTTCCCTACAGTGGGGGAGGAAAGATCGACAATGAATATGGATACTATGTCGGGTAAGCTGAAATCATTCCCTCCCTCTCTCTTTTTTTCATTGTTTACCTGGGAGCATGATGCTCTGGACTCTGCTACTGTATTGGAATTGGGGAACTCTCAGGCTTCTCCTTGTGAATTTTTGTCAGACCATGTTGGCATGGGTTCATTTGGTAAGGAGTCTCCTTCTCAGGGTAGGGGGGGAGTTCATAATACTACCAAGTTAGTGTTGGTGGACTCTCGAGAATTAAGGGGAAAGTCATTTGAACCTGGAGGGGTCTTTACTGATTTACTAGTTATTTATTCAGAAGGGCTAGCGGATGCTAGTGTTGTAAGGAAATTTTCTAGTGAACGTGTGGATCGAAGTGATGCCCAACCTGGTTTAATGGAATCAGATCTAGGATAAATCTCATTGGGAGCTATCCTGGATACTTTGGTTCCTACTTATAGAGAGACGTTGTCATCGACGCCTATTCCCACTTATCAGGGGAGGACGATTTTTAGAAGAGAGGCATTGGTTGGAGCAAAGGACATGTGTGATAGGTATAGGGAGGTTCTTGGGAAGGAATTCATCTGGTCGAGGGGTTTGGGCTTGGATATATCTTCTATTAAAACCAGGAATGTCCGAAAAAAATCCTTTTCGATTTTTACTAATCCTGTAACACCTACCACCAACATCACTGATAATGGGGTGCTTAGAGGCATGAAATCCCTAGCCAGGGAAAAATCATGATCATGATCTCGATAAACATCAGAGGGGTGGGGCGCGCCCTAAAATATGCTTCCATGTGTTGTCTGCTAGAGAGGACTTTACCTAATATTATTTTTCTTCAAGAAGCTTTGGTTGATGAGAAGAGGGCTCGGTTATTCATAAATTCCTTTCAACCTTCGTGGTTAGTTTGTGTGGTTAATATAGTTGGCAATTCTAAGGGTCTATTGGTGACCTAGGATCCTTTTAAGTTTGATCTAGTTCCTTTCCTAAGCTCTGGTGGTATTCTATTGACATGTACATATTGTGAAAATAAAAGGCAGTTATCCCTTCTAAACGTTTATGGTCCTTTCTCAGACATAATCTCCTTTTGGGACAAGGTATCTAATAAGGGCTTGCTAGCTGGTACAAATCTCATAGTAGCAAGGGACTTTAACTTCACGTTAAACAATGATGAGATATGGGGTGATAAAACACATCAGGACCAATCGACAGGGTATTTTAAAGCTATTTTTCAAAGAAATAAACTTGTTGATATTTTACCTGAGAAAGTAGCCCCTATGTGGCGAAATGGAAGATCGAGATCTGAGAGTATCACAAAAAGGTTGGATCGGGTTTTTTTATTAGAAGATTTAGTGAACCTTTCAGGGAGGTATAGGTCTTGAGTCACATATCCTTTCCTTTCAGATCATGCACCTATTATCCCGCAATTAGAAACTACAACTCATTTGTTAGCATACATGTTTAAATTAAATCCGACGTGGCTGAAGGAAACCAATTTTTCACAAATTGTCCATGAAGTATGGAATGACCAACTCTTCTTACAAGAAACAGGTATACAAAGAAGAGTAGTGTGGACATTGAAATATTTGAAACAAAGGGTCAAAAGTTGGGCAAAGCAACAGAGATTGCAAAAAAACATAAGATTAGAACAGCTGGAGGAGGATCTCCAGGCCTCGTATTAGGAAATATCAAGGGGGGCGAGGAGAAAAGATATAGACAATAACATAAAGACCTTAGAGGAAAAACGTAATAGACTAATTATGGTAGAAGAGGAGCTATGGAGACAGAGGACCAGAGCAATTTGTATAAAAAGCGGAGACCAAAATACTTTTTTTTTTCATCATTTTGCTAGTTTCAGAAGGAACAACAAACATATATGGGAAGTGGCCACTGAATATGGGGAGGTTCTAACTGGACAAGAGGATCTTAAAAAAGAGGCTTAAAGTTTTTACAAAACATTCTTCGAGGATTTAAGCCAAACAAATACTATTGATCAGGTTTTTGTAGTCAGTCAATACCCCCAATTAGTTGAGGAGGAAAATATACTTCTTGAAAGATCTTGTACTAAGGAGGAGTTCAGTGGAAGAAGGTATCTAGAGCTCATGGTGGAAAAAGCAGTAAAAACCATGGAAACCAAATAAATCAAAACGAATATTGGTCATGGGTGTTGATGTTGGGCTTGAGGAAAGCATTAAGTTGTCACTTTGTGCGTTGGTGGGTCGTCTTTCCTATCACTGTCTCTGTAAACATCCCCTTCTGACCTGGGTATTGAATGCTTGGTATCCATTGTTGGGATACGTTTCGAAAGTGATTTACTTGTTGTGAGGATGGTTTGGTTTCCTTTTCAGATCGTCGGAGGATACCCTGAAGATTTTGGAAAAACTGTGGGTTGTAAACGGTTGCAATTTGATGTTAAAAAGCTGGAGGGTAAGTTTTGACCCTGCAACTAATTATTTTCAGTTTTGTCACCTGTGGGTCTTGTTACCAGGGCTTCCACTACAGCTCTGGAATGCAAAGGTGTTGGAATCCATAAGCAATGATCTCGGTTGGTTTATACATCTCGATGAACACTCCTTAAGGGCACCAGACATAATATTAGGAAAGGTCTTAGTGGAGATAGATATTCGTCTAGGTTTAATGTAGTCCCTAGAGATAGAATGGAGGGGTCATACAATGAATCAAATACTGGATTACCTCGGTATACCTTTTAGATTATCTACTTGTCGAAGGACTAGACATTTGAGAAGGGACTGCTTAGGCGTGGTGGAGGACGAGGAGTCTGAAGTCTGCATGCTTAGGAAATCAACATGAGAAGACACACCGGGAGTGGATTCACATGATTATGAAGACTACTTCCCTACAGTGGGGGAGGAAAGATCGACAATGAATATGGATACTGTGTTGGGTAAGCTGAAATCATTATGTCCCTCTCTCTTTTTTTCATTGTCTACCTGGGAGCATGATGCTCTAGACTTTGCTACTGTATTGGAATTGGGGAACTCTCAGTCTTCTCCTTGTGAATTTTTGTCAGACCATGTTGGCATGGGTTCATATGGTAAGGAGTCTCCTTCTCAGGGTAGGGGGGGATTTCATAATACTACCAAGTTAGTGTTGGTGGACTCCCGAGAATTAAGGGGAAAGTCATTTGAACCTGGCGGGGTCTTCACTGATTTACTAGTTATTTATTCAGAAGGGCTGGCGGATGCCAGTGTTGTAAGGAAATTTTCTAGTGAACGTGTGGATCGAAGTGATGCCCAACCTTGTTTAATGTTATCAGATCTAGGATAAATCTCGTTGGGAGCTATCCTAGATACTTTGGTTCCTACTTATAGAGAGACGATGTCACCGGCGCACATTACCACTTAACAGGGGAGGATGATTTTTAGAAGAGAGGCATCGGTTGGAGCAAAGGACATGTGTGATAGGTCTGGGGAGGTTCTTGGGAAGGAATTCATCTGGTCGAGGGATTTGGGCTTGGAGATATCTCCTATTAAAACCAGGAATGTCCGAAAAAAATCCTTTTCGATTTTTACTAATCCTATAACACCTACCACCAACATCATTGATAATTGAGTGCTTAGAGGCATGAAATCCCTAGCTAGGGAAAAATCATGATCATGATCTCCATAAACATCAGAGGGGTGGGGGGGCACCCTAAAATATGCTTCCATGTGTTGTCTGCTAGATAGGACTTTACCTGATATTATTTTTCTTCAATAAACTTTGGTTGATGAGAAGAGGGCTCGGTTATTCATAAATGCCTTTCAACCTTCGTGGTTAGTTTTTGTGGTTAATTTAGTTGGAAAGTTTGAGGGTCTATTGGTGACTTGGGATCCTTTTAAGTTTGATCTGGCTCCTTTCCTAAGTTGTGGTGGTATTCTATTGGTAGGTACATATTGTGAAAATAAAAGGCAGTTATCCCTTTTAAACGTTTATGGTCCTTTCTCAGACATAATCTCCTTTTGGGACAAGGTATCTGATAAGGGCTTGCTAGCTGGTACAAATCTCATAGTAGCAGGGGACTTTAACTTCATGTTAAACAATGATGAGGTATGGGGTGATACAACACATCAAGACCAATCGACAGGGTATTTTAAATCTATTTTTCAAAGAAATAAACTTGTTGATATTTTACCTGAGAAAGTAGCCCCTACGTGGCGAAATGGAAGATCGAGATCTGAGGGTATCTCAAAAAGGTTGGATCGGGTTTTTTTATCAGAAGATCTAGTGAACCTTTTAGGGAGGTATAGGTCTTGGGTCACATATCCTTTCCTTTCAGATCATGCACCTGTTATCCTGCAGTTAGAAACTACAACTCATTTGTCAGCATACCTGTTTAAATTAAATATGGCATCGCTGAAGGAAACCGATTTTTCACAAATTGTCCATGAAGTATGGAATGACCAACTCTTCTTACAAGAAACAGGTATACAAAGAAGACTAGTGTGGAAATTGAAATATTTGAAACAAAGGGTCAAAAGTTGGGCAAAGCAACAAAGATTGCAAAAAAACATAAGATTAGAACAACTGGAGGAGGATCTCCAGGCCTCGTATCAGGAGATATCAAGGGGGCGAGGAGAATAGATATAGACAATAACATAAAGACCTTAGAGGAAGAACGTAATAGATTAATTATGGCAAAAGAGGAGTTATGGAGAGAGAGGACCAAAGCAATTTGTATAAAAAGTGGAGACCAAAATACATTTTTTTTTCATCATTTTGCTAGTTTTAGAAGGAACAACAAACATATATGGGAAGTGGCCACTGAATATGGGGAGGTTCTAACTAGACAAGAGGATCTTAAAAAAGAGGCTTAAAGTTTTTACAAAATATTCTTCAAGGATTTAAGCCAAACAAATACTATTGATCAGGTTTTTGTAGTCAGTCAATACCCCCGATTAGTCGAGGAGGAGGAAAATATACTTCTTGAAAGACCTTGTACTAAGGAGGAGTTATGGGAAGTTCTCAAAGAATTTGAAAAGGAAAAAAGTCTGGGACCTGACGGTTCGACGGACGAGTTCTTCATTCACTTCTTTGATTTGGTTGGGGATGAGCTATTGGAGGTGGTTGAGGACTCCAGGATCAGAGGTGAAGTGGTTAGAACCATTAATTCGACTTTTTTTGGCTCTCATACCCAAAGCCAACAAACCAACCATATTTGGAGACTTCAAATCCATAGCATTGTGTAATATGTGTTACAATATTATTTCAAAAATTGTAGTGAATAGGATCAAACCTATTCTCTCTTGGACTATATCTGGTGAACAATTGGGTTTTTTAAAAGGGCGACAGATTCTGGATGCCATTGGTACAACCCAGGAATGCTTACATAGCATTAAGTTGAAAAATTTGAAGGCTATAATTTTGAAACTCGACCTAAAAAAATCTTATGATTGTATTAACTGGGATTTTTTAACATTGATCTTATTACAAACAGGTTTTGGTCTTTCGACCACCAAGTGGATAATGGGTTGTGTGTCTAGTGAAACTATTGTGGTTCTGATCAATGGGGATACTACCTCATTCTTCTATAGTGGCAGAGGATTGAGACAAATATGTTCCCTTTCCCCATTATTGTTCATTTTAGTGATGGAAGGTTTTAGTTTGCTTCTAAAGAAAAGTCAGGCTTATGGGAAGTTAACTGGTGTGAAGGTCTCAAGATTAGTAAAGATCCTCCATCTTTTCTTTGTGGATGATGTTCTTATAATCACAAAAACTACACTTAAGGAATGGAGGGAGATTTAAATTATCTTAAAGATCTTTTGCAGAGCGTTGGGTATGAAGGTAAACATAACAAAGTCCACCTTTCATTATTCGGGTCTTCAAGGGGAAGACTTAGAAAATTTTAAAGTTTCTTTCTCTTTCAACTTTATTGAACTCTCTGAAGGTTTTAGATATCTAGGCTATTTTCTCAAGACTGGTAGTTATAAGGCTGAAGACTTGAGGTGGTTAGTTGCAAAATATGAAAAAAAGATTGGTCACTGGTGTAATAGATGGATTTCGCTAGGTGGGTGATTAGTGTTGATAAAATCTGTTTTAGAAAGTCAATCAATGGTTTGGATAGCTCTGGCTACCATCTATGTTTCAGTTCTCAACAATATTAGACAACTAATATTTTCCTTCCTTTGGTCGGGATGTAGTGAAAAGCAACATATACACCTCTGTAGTTGGGATTTTATTGCTAGACCAAAGATTTTAGGAGGTTGGGATTTGCGGAACATTTTCTTATTTAATAAAGCGATGGTGACAAACTCTATATGGCATGTTATGATAAAGGATGGGATATGGCACAAAGTCATAAGGACAAATACCTTCCTCACTGCTCGGTAGCTACCTGGCTCAGGTTGGCTTCATATAGAATGATTAATGCCTCACAAATTTGGAAAAATATGCTAAAATCCTTCCATATTATTACACATTGGTTGAGTTGGAAGCCTAGATCTGGTCATTCGGTCCTTTTAGGAAAGGACTTGATCCTGGGAATGGGGAAATCCTCTCTCCTATCACAAGAACTTCTATTTTCTTTAAAACAAAGGAATATAAGCTACCTCTTTCAAGCTAGAGGAGACATTCAACCAGAGACCATATTTTCACAGTGGAAAGAGAGTACAGATCTTGGCCTCAGAGGACATTTGGCAGTTGAATGGGATCGCTTTTGCTGGGATTTAGTTGGGTCGGGGATCTAGCGACAGGACATTAATGATGAACTACAATGGAATGGGGGTGATAACTCAAGGATAATTTATGTTAAAAATATATATCGGGCTATAGCTTCAAAAATCTGGCAACATAAAATTACAGGATGGAGGAGGAACATATGGAACTAGAATCTTGCTCTAAAAATTAAAATTTTTATTTGGTTAGCAGCGGAAAACAAAATACTTACCTGGGATAATCTAGGTTGTGAAAGCCCTAACATTTGTCATTTATGTCTAAAGGATTCTGAAACAATTAACCATCTTTTGGTAAAATGTTATTTTACCCAACAAATATAGCACAAAATTTTAAGAGGGCTTAAATTAAAGACACTATGGGAGGGGAACTCTATAAATGAATGTTTCGATTGCTGGAAAAAGAAGGAGTCTAAGTATTCAACTTTGCCTTGCCTTGTTAGCTGACACATTTGGTTGGAATGCAATAGGAAAATCTTTGAAAATGGGAGCCCCTTCTATCAACAATATATTGTACAAGACCTTTGGAGGTATGAAAAGTTTAATGATTACACAAAAAGTGCCACCCCATAGACCCAAAAAGACTTCCTCACAAGATTGGGTGACATCGGGCTGGTTTGACGGAGCAGCCCAAAAAAATGGACAACAGAGTAGAGCAGGAGGTTTGATTAAGACCGATGAGAATACAATGTATAAATGGACTTTCAATTGTGGTGCAGGCACCAATACAAGAGCGGAACTACTTGGAGTCTAGGCCACTCTCACGCTAACAACAATGATTAATATTGTTGATTTGCAGGTATTTGGAGACTCCAGAATCATAATCGACTGGCTAAACAACAAAGGGAATTTGCAAGTAAATGCTTTAGAATGTTGGAAAGACAGGATCAGAGAACTCAACAATGCCTTTTCTTTGATCACCTACACACATATTTATCGAGAATCAAACATGGAGGCTGACTATCTTTCAAAGAAATCACTACAGAGGCAGGAAGGGAAAATAATCTATAATCAATGGATAGATGATCACGAGGGATTGACTCTTTTTCTCAAGTTTTTTTAGAACAACAAAGAAGTATCAAACTCATTTGTGAGTTGTTTTTGCCATTTCCATTAGAGATGGAGTTTCTTATTTTTGTATAATTACTTATCAGTCGATCAAAATGGATGATAGTGACTGTAGTAACTTTTTTGTAATGGTTGATTTCAGTATAGCCTGTTTGATGTTTTTTAGGGAGCTAAGGGACTGAGGCTTATCTCCTCTTAAGGAAAAATATGTATTTTGTGGTATCCATACAATATCATACAATATTATATAAAATATAATGAGAAATTTTATGTTTGAAAAAAAAAATAATCACAATTCTATAAAACCTAAGCCTAAAGCTAAAACTCCTTGTGCAATCTCGTCTAGGGAAATTCAAAAAACACAGTAAAAAATTAAATATAAAAGTCTACATCAAAAACGATCTTGCTCATGAACACGTGACAAGATTTTAACCAATTGGTGGCTAAAGCATCAAGGAAATTCATGAAGATTTAGCAAATCTAAAGGCCATATTTTCTAATGAAGGCTAGACCACTTATGAAGAACTTTTATAATTACACTACTCTCGCTCTATTGTGAGAAAAATTAAATGGATAGTGAGACCACTTATGACGAACTTTTCTAATTACACTACTCTCGCTATATTATATTATGAGAAAAAGTAAATGGATTTTTTAAGAGCAAATTTTAATCGCTACATACATAGAACTGTCATGAATGTAGGTTATGGAATCCTGATATAATTAGTTTTTTTTAATAGAATATTGTAAAATATCAAAACTCTATTTACATTAGAAATCTTTTGATATTTAAGGTGTGTATTTTTTTATTATTTAATAAATATTATATTATATAATAAAATAATTTATTAATAAAATAATTAATGTTGAAAGCATCAATAATTTATAAGATTTAACAAATTTAATGATTATAGTTTTTAATGAAGATGAGACTATTTATAGAAACTTTTCTTAATTATACTATTAATATTTTATCAACATTTTTTCCGTGCACAATAGATTTAAAGTTAGGAATTACATCTCCTTCATACTGAAGAGCACATTGAAATGTTTTAACCATAAGAAATTGTTTGTTTGTTTGTTTTTAAAGTTGATATTGAAATATTTTGCTTAAGGTGGACATTGAAATATTTTTTGTTATTAATATTTTTTTTAAGTGTCGCATGTCAACTCCATGTTAGAAAAAATTACACAACTACCTCATCATAGAATAATATTATTTTTTTACTTCCACTAACTTTTTATATATATAAAGTTGACATAAAAATATTTTACTTAAGATGGACATTGAAATATTTTATTTATAGCCTATATTGAAATATTTGTTGTTATTAATAATTGTTTTAAATGCCACATGTCTAGTCCACATTGATCATGGAAGGAATTACGAATCTACCTCATATTGAGCTCTAAAAAAACCTCTCAACTCAATCATGAGAAAAGTTGGTGGACATTCTTTAGGAGATCAACATAATCTTTCATAGCAAACCTTAAGCACAAGAGAGAGTTTTCATAAATGTAGGTTGAGATTTTCATTTCACTCATCTTTTGTCTTGAATCCGTTAAGAACCCAAAGACTGAATACAAAGTACCACAATAGTTATAGAAGAACAATATGCAAAATATCTTTTATTACTATCAAACCCTTAGGGTAGGGCAACACCATACAATGGATCCTGTCATGGAAGGGATCCTCTCATGTTCACTTGTCTCTTCGAGGGGGCAACCTCCTAATGAGCTTCAACTCCAAATACAATACTTCTCTTCATGTCCCCTTACATTGCTTGAACCCCTTTATATAGTTCTACCATCACCTAAGAACATTGTAGACGAGGAATCTTCTAGAAGTAGAACCTTCTAAGAAGTCATCTTACATTTATTATATCTAACTACCCATTTATTATATCTAGCTACCATAGTGGGCCTTATTTAATAATATAGTGGACCTAGTCCACCTTACATTGAATGGCCTCCACTATTATCATTATGGGCCCTCTGGCCCCCCCCCACTACCTCTCTAACTACCTAAAATTTCATCCCCCTTATGAAAGCGTTGTCCTCAACACTTGATGTACAACCATATACCAGGGTCCCATGGATAAGTGTGGACCATAGTGCTGAAGTAGACTAGAGAACCAGGGTCCCATGGATAAGTGTGAACCATAGTGATGAAGTAGACTAGAGAACCAGGGTCCCATTGAGAAATCAAAGCCACCATGTTGAAGTAGTCCAAATGCCATTGTAAACTAGGGTCCCATGTCCAAGTGCTCATGTGAACTCCACACGAAAGATATCGACACCCAATAACCAACTGAAAATGATGCTCCCAATACTGACACCTATCATGTGGATCCAAATAAGAATATACAACCACATAATGGGAAAGGGTCAACGTTGAATCTGGAAGGAACAATACCATTGTAGAATATCCAGGCTGGATGCTGATAATCATAACTAACTCTTGATGTGGGACATTGATGTTCTCTACAGAAGGTGGAGTAGAGTCATCAAATAAAATACGAAAGTGGTTTTCATCCTAGAAATGACAACTATCCATATACCAATCATCTCAATCGGCCTCAAAATCATACCAAGCATATATTTCTTAATTATATTCATCATCGAGGTCCTCCATAAGAAATCTATCATGCATGTTATCCAATGAATCTTGAATACTACAAAAACTATCACTGAGGTCGTATGTGAGGACATCTATAAAGTCATTCAATCTGTCATTCAATGTGTCAAACAATTGGGCTTTGAATGCTTTAGTAATCTGTAGAATTTCTTTGAGGGTTTGAGAAGAAATAGCCATCTGAGCACCCTATGGAAATTTATGAACTCTGCAGTACCGTTGCCGTCACAAAAAAACCCAAAAAATAGAACAATAAATTATTGCAGAAATATCGTAGTGTTTTCCAGAAAAACCCTGAAAAACTGTTGAATTTAAAATGCTCATAACTTCACTTCTCGGACTTTGTTTCGGCTGATTGCTTTTTTGAAATTGGGTGAAATTGTGAGAGGAGCTTAGATATGTAATTTGTTTGGGAAAATTCGGCCTCCAGCTATAAAAAACAAAATCACGTCGTCGTCCGCGGAAAAAAACCCCCCCCTGAAAATTGTAGATTTTAAAACTTCAATATCTTGACTTCCCAAACTCCGTTTCAAACGTTTTTGGTTTTTCAAATTGGGTGTTTTTATGAAAGGAATTCAGATATACAACCTATTTCTGCAAAATTTGCATAGAAATATACCGAAATTTTTTGGAATGTCTCGACCCTCTTTTTTTTTCTCCGAAAAAAAAAATGTATTTTACATGGAAATGTGATGGCCCTAGTATTGAAGCATTCATTAAAGAAAGAATGTCAGCATGGGAAGAGAATTGGCCCCATTGGGTAGATCTCAAATTGCAAAGTGATGTTGTCATTTGGTGAAAATCGCTTGATTATAAGGAGATGATGACACTCTCCAATGGATAATTTGAAAAAATATTGTTAGACAAGTGGTTTCATGGAGAAAATAAGGATATAGAGAAAACCAAGAGTTTATTTTCATGTGACAAATCTATATTACATGTTCATGGTTGTATTCATAAAGAAAATATCATTGTTTCTATTAACCTTAGTTGCATGCATAATTTTATCAATGTTCAGTTGGTTAATAGATTGCAAGTTCCAGTAAAGAATATTCAAAGCACACAGGTTGAGGGTGAAAATGTTCAAATTTTTAAAGATTTGAAGATTACCATGGATAAATATGTGTTGC